>KN516823.1:0-21536 GCA_000787155.1 Scartelaos histophorus
CTGGGGGGAGGAGAGGGGCTGAGGAGAGGCCAGCTGGTTTGGGGAGACGGCTTGTGGGACAGGACTGGGGGTGAAAGCAGTCAAAGGCTGCTCTCTCATGGCTGCAGCCACCAGCTCTGCAGTGACGGGGCCGCTGATGGTCCTGCGTCTGTTCACCACCTCGCCATCAAGACCCACTGTCTCACGACCTTTACCCACCTGCGGAGCACAGAGTACAGCAAGGTTAGTGATGTCTGCACAATAAACCAACCGGAACCAGTGCCATACTTTTAAACTTCATCTAAGTGTTCTTGGAAACAACTTTTGAAATGTGAACCATACCTGCATGAAATTCTTCTGCAGTGCCATCCCTTTAGCTCCACCCCCAATGGAAGACATCTCCAACATGGCGGCTATGCTCCTCACACTGCCCATACTGGTGGTCTCGACCACTCCACCACTCTCCACAGACATGCCCAGATCACTGGCCCTCCTCTGCTGGTGGTAGGGCACATCCAGCATGCCCCCCGTGGTGCTGTGGGTGGGCTGCTGCGTTGTGGCTTCACACAGGTTCGAGCTGGAGCTGGAAATGGCTGAGCTGGAGCGTTTGGGCGGAGGAGGAGGAGGGCCCTTCTTCTTCTGTCGGAGGGCAATGGATTGAGTTTTGCTGTGATTTAAGGTCTTCTCCTGGTTACGAGCTGAATGGCTCCGGCTGACGCGGTGAGTGACGGTGGCATATTTAACTCCTTCTGGTCGGACTGCAGTTGAGTTCTGGACTATCGTTTGGTCACACTCCCCATCAGACACAGCATGACGGTTCAAAGTGCGTGCTCGTCTCATTTGGAGTGCCTCCTCACTTTCCTCCTCGGTCACATCCTGCTCTGGGGGTAGACACAGGACTGGGACTTGTGCGTTCTCCTGGACTTGTGCTGTCTGTTGGTTACAGGGCGCTCGATGTGTGGGGGACTGTGGAGGTTGGGTTCTTGGAGACTGAGGTCTTTCCCCTTGACTAAGCTGAGGAGAAGTTCTGGGTTTGGCCTGCGGGGGCACTGTACTCTGAACTGAAGAAGTAGAAGAGGAAGAGGAGTTTCTGGTCTTGGTGGGAGTGTGCGGTGGAGTGTAAGGAGGGGCAGGCTGGGAGTGAGAGTGTCGGTGTTTGCCCTGTGAAGACACACTGCCCCTGTGGGAGGAGGAGGTACTGCTCTGACTGCTGTGTTGCCTCATGGTGCGTGCCTCTTTTTTGGGTGGCCCATGGTTGACTGCGTCGTCATGGTCCCGGCTGAGAGTGCGTGTGCGCGGAGCTTTCACCTCTGGTCCTGGGTGGCTCATGGCGTTCTGGAGCTCCGTGCTCAGCTCACTGTCCTGGAAGGTGCTCATCTTAGGAGACATCAGCTCTGCAGAAAACAGAAAATACGTTTGGAACTTCCTGTATAACAGTATTGTTTTACAGTTTTACTATAATTAGTTATTACTAACCACCAACTCATTTAAAATTTAAGCTCATATAAGCAAAAATGTTGTCATTATTGCATATTTCAAAAATTAGACCTGTACAAAATATGCAATATGGTAAGATACAGAAATAAGACACAACCAAATCAGTGATGCACTGGCATAATTATTATAAGTTGACTTTATTGTCACATCTATAACATTTGTGCACCCAACAATGTAAGGACCTTTCAATTCTGATATTAAACTTTAACAAGAGACTTTGACATCGGATTACATGTGTAAAATGTGGTTCCTAAATAGACCTATAAACATGTAGTTTACTAAAGTATCTGGAAAAATAAATGAGAAAGAAAAGCAGAGCCCCAAAATCCTCCCCTGCACTACAACCAGCAGATCCTAGTCGACATAACTTTCTGATGAACAGTCCACACAACAATGAAGCTGCACTGACCAAGTCCTGGGGTCTAAAAATGGCCGCCCATTCAAGTCAAAGGGCCGAGCTCAATGGAGCATGACCCCAAATTAGCCTAGCCCAACTAGGCACTTCCGGCGGCCGTGGGCCGATTGGACATACGCAGTAGTGTCTTTTCTCCCGCGGGCACACACAAATGCACGCAAAGCACGTGATCACTTCGACCAGTCAGAGTGGGAGGAGCTAGAACGGAGCAGAGCGTAGCTGCAGCTAATGATTAAAAAGTGTTTTTTAAGACAAATGAAGGATTTTGAGCTGAGAAAAAAATTTAGGATCTAAAAATAGGTAAAAATCGCCACAAAATCCAACATATTTAAAAGTTGTAGGTGTCCTATCAGCCGAACACAAGCAGTTTGTGGTTACATTGCCTCTATGAGAAAAATCCTTACTCAGCCCATTGGATTTTTTTCGCTGTAGTACCAGTGAGTGGCCACTACGTCAACTGCAGTCAGCTACAAGCAGCAATGCCCTATCCAGTTATTTTAATAGATCCATGGACCTGACTCACCGTCTGGGGGCGGGCTGTCCATAGAAGTCACTTCCTGCTGTGTTGTGATTGGTGGAGGCTTCTTTTTCATGGAGCCACGTCCATCTGTCCCTCTTTGTATTTCAGCTAAGCGCTTCACCGCCAGCATCAGCTTCTTCTGGTGCCCTAAAACAAGCAAAATAAGAGACCTTCTTTAGGAAAACAAAATTAAATTTAGGAAAATTTAATTTTCAACTTGTATTATCTAGTTATAAATGCATATTGCCATTGTGTCATTGGGCAATACACCTGCCTTTATATGAATGTGGTGTTTTCAGTGATGGTGGATGTCTGAGGGCCCATGGTGCAACTTGGCAGCCACGGTTCAGTCACTTACCATGGAGAGTGAATGAATAATGCATGCTGTTTTAAAATGAGTGCCAACAAAAGCTTTCTATAGTGTTAGTTCAATGCATGATTATAATCTGTCATTATTATAGGCACATCATTGACAAAGGGGAGCACATCTATTTAAAAGCAGAGCCAGGTAAACCCACTCCACACTTCATGTTTACAGCAGTTTTGAACAGAGACGCACATAACCACAGCAGCTATGATCTTCTTGATCCAAGATTATTACTTTGTTTTTCTTCTTACCTAGTTTTGTGATTCCAATCTCCTGTAGGTCTTCCCATGTGATGTCTGTGATAAAGTCAATGTTCTCGTAGCCATTTTGCACTAGAACCTGATGGTACTGGCTCAAACCAATAGCATTCAGCCATTCACCAAGATTATCCTATAAGAGGAAAAAGTGTCTCATTAGGCAACTCAGAGACACCATAACATTTAATATTATGAACATTTAAAACTCACTGGTTTCTGGTCCGGCAACCACTCTGTGACGCTGATCTTGTTAATCTCTGAGCTGATTTTCTTTCTGTGGCCAGGTTTTGTGATTCCGATGGCTGTCAGGTCCTACACATAGAAATTCAGCTTAGTACATACAATTATACAAAACTCTGTCAACTTTCAAATGGCATTCATTCTTTCAAACGTGCACACAGCAGAGAAACAAAGAAACAGCAGGCATTTGAAGAGTGGAAAATGTGTCAAACTTATAATTAATGCAAAAGCAAATGTCTAGAGTGGAAAAGAAGCGTCCCTTTTAAATTCTATAGCTTCAGTCTAGATTATATTTTTACATTTCTACAAAACATGATAAAATTAATTAAAGTACACTTGACCAGTCCTGGATTTTCAATCAAAGGAAACATTATGTGAGCACTGTGAACATGCACAGCTGTAACCACACTGTAGAAATTTGTACAAATAATTTATAGATGCCATAAATTATTTGTATTCAGGTGAATGTGGTACTGAGCTACTATAGGCAACAGGAGTGTTGAGAGGAGAGGTGCATTGTGGGAATGTTTGGAAACGTAAACCTGGATTATGAATTACATTTTATTATTATAGTTTTTACGTCACTTATTACTGTGTATAGCCTAATATTTTTTTAAACAATCTACATACAGATCTTATGAACAACATGGTAATAACGTTGGTTTATTTCAGTATGGCAATAAACTAGTAAAAGTACATTGTACATAACTTTTCGGGTGCCATGTCTCCATGGATATGTTATTGTTTTGTGTGAAATGTTCCACAGTATAGCTTTAAACTTAACTTGTTACTTGACTAAGTTACAAGTCAAATCTGTGGAGAGGCGAGCCCCAGAGTGCATCTTTTTCAAGGTATTTTTCAGTGCTAAAACACCTAAAAAGATGCATTTGAGGCAAAGTAGTAACAACTCAGTGGAGTTGACAGACCCAGAAAGGTTACATAGCTAACCTATTTGGCGTTTAGTCATATTTAAGTAACGACGTCATATTTAAGTCATAACTAAGTTACAAAATATTAAAAATTACAACTGTGCATAAATGGAAACTGTAAACCATAAATGATATATTATATTATTTAAGAATATGAAACAAGAAAGGATAGGGGAAATATATTGAATAATAAAGATACAATGTGTTGTGATCTAGGTTTGGCTTATTTTATTCTGGACGTTTAAAGGCTGTTTCATGCATGCATCAAGGACAACACAAATTAAGGCTGGCTGCAGTCCCATTGTGGTCCTTGGCGGTGGCTGGTGGCTCCGAGGGCTGAGGGCATAGGGCAGGGTGCTGGGGCCTTACCTCAGGGGTCATTCGGCTAATGGTGGCCAGGTCATAGCCCGCACTCAGGAAGTTTGGAGCGTAGACCTGCAGCTGACAGTCGCTCAGCCACTGGACCACAGCCTCTGAGCTCTATGAAGAGAAGACATGGGCATGCAGTCACTGGCTCCAAGTCTGAGGGCCAATCTCGCTCTACAGGGTCAAACGCTGCCACTGCTCCCATTTAAAGCACAACCCACGCGCTGAGGCCTTGGCTTTAGTTTTTATTGTGTTAGCTCATGTCTGTCAGGGGGAGAGACTCTGAACATTGGCCTTGAATCATTATGATTAAAATGATTTATGTTAGTAGGTTTATTGTTTCAGCTAATTTTAGTATTTCTGTTTTGTTATTTCAAATTTAGAGTCAAGGCTGTAGATTAGTTAAAACTTTAATGGAGCAATTAGAGGAGCAAATATAGCAAAGAGCCCCATGTCTGAATAGACTTAACTGTGACTGAGAGACAGAAGACAGTGATACACAGACTGTAGACAGAAATACACCCCAGAGGACATAAACCTGTCTAAGAGTAAGTTTAAGTTGTGCTTTACTATTATCTGCAGCTGTCTCAAGATTTTGATCATGTCTGCTTTAGAAAGAATTTATTTAGGATTAGGAAACGTTATTAAAACTTTATAATTAGTATAACCAAGTACAGTAGTAGTACAGTTCAGTATTTCATATGACTGACATGATGCCTGACAGCCCCAAAACTGGGACTTTATTACTTTCTTCCATATAATTTTTTGCAGCTCTCTTCCTGTACACTGCATTTTGAAATAAAGAACAATTTCAATAAAAACTAAAAACTAAAATTTCACTGAAATGGGTGTTCTTAAGCAAAGAAGAAAACTATAAAACTATATATCAAACACATGAGTTTTTTGTGATAATATGTTAACAAATATATATATGCCACACTGGAAGCTTACAATATTTACCTGAATATATCGTAATATAGCGGCAAAATGTCTTCACTCTAACTCTCTAACTTTTGTCCAGTTGACAGAATTTTTCTTTTGCTATAGCTCATACCTGGGCAACTGAGGGATTACACAGACAAATAAATAAATATTACAAGTTTAACAACGGAGGCCTACCTACTATTCAAATATATCAAATATATTGTATATGCTACTTTACAAAAAAATTGGGAATGTTGAAAATCAGGGAATAATAAAAAGGTAATATTTTCTTTTTGGAATTTAGACTGGAAAGTTAACTTGGGATTTTGGGATTAGAAAGTCCCCAAAACTTTCCACAGATTGTACAAACGGGATGCCAGTGTTAGTGGAGTTCCCTCTTAGCGACGGCTTGTTCAGATGCTGTGCTAAGGAATGGGGGCTACCAGATGGTACTGTTAATATGGCCTCCATGACAGCACACACCACAACACACAAGGCTGACTGCATACACCACCACCTGCTGCTCAAATATGCTCCACGCTTTTCAACATGTCATGAACATACATGAACTGCACGGTTTACTGTACATGATGTAAGCTAGAATTCACACTCCCGCTAGTCCGCCCACTCTGACCACACTGCTGGCCACCTTTACCCGTTCCCTCGCCAATATCTGCTCCGTTCTGCTTGCCCGAGGTGACGCTACCTGCTATTTATATCTTTGCAAAAGAAAAATACCGTGATGAGCGAGAGAAGCTGCAACTCAAAGATTAAAATTCAGATGGAGAAGCAAGAGAAAGAGGAATGCATTCGTTCAAGTTGGAGAGGGCCCATTCACACGCACTCACCGGATCATGGCTGCATCCAAAAACTCGTAGGACAGACGCGGCGAGTTGTGAGAGGAAGCGCTGGGACATGTTGTCATATATATGTGTTCAAATATGTGCAGTGACTAAGGTGGATGAGACGCTGCATTTTTCTTGTGCAGTTGCTAATAGTGAGCGTATAGTGTATGTAAAATCTGTGTTGGCGTGGGACCGTCCTACCTTCCCCTCCCCGACTCCCTCTGCCTTCCGAGTGGGCACGGCGTCATAGGGCGGCGCTTCGTGGAGTGGGCAGCCCGATTGACTTGATGTTCGTGAGGATGGAGCCGATCCTGAGAGAAGACGCATGATTGGATAGCGGTTAGCAGTCAAGCTTCCTTAGTTAACACACACGGGCAAATGGGATGTGTTATTTAGATGTCATATCAGTCTGTACACAAAAGCCAATCAGATTCTGGTTGTGGACACTTTTGGCAGACCCTCATGCTCATCTTGGCCATCTGTCGGTTGGACCAGTCCAGATTGGTCAGTGCGTGGCTGCGTGTGGACTCAAGTCACCTGCTGCCATCTGAAGATCACGACTGCTCATTTGTGTTAAATAGCCTTAGTCATGCCTAGTGTATAGCTCTTTGCACTGGTATACATACAAGAAACACAAAATATGCATTATGTGTCATTATTGTGAGTAAAAATACAATATTTTAGAGCTTACTTGACCAACAAACTCACGTCCTATAACACTCTACCATGTATGCCATTATTTGCTGGTTTGCACATCTGTCTTGTCCATGAACTGTATAAAGAAGTGGACTAAGGCAGGCCCAGTCAAATGAAGCTCACGATGCTAGTGGTTATCTTTGTAGTATTTCTATTTGCAGCCATGGTTCATATAAGGAAAGAGGGGACTAATATAAACATTTAAAGACCAAAATGACATGGCTCACAGCAGCCATTACAGAGAGAGGAGTGACAATTTTTCGATGTAAAGTAAATTTACATGCTTGTGGTGGCTAGCGGGTTTGTTCTGTCCATTTATACATACTGTCTATGGTTCTGTCACTGATTTTCAAAGTAATCAGTAATCCCATTGTCCCATATAGTAAAAAATGACAGATTTTTTCTTTTGGTATGGCTCATACCTGGACAAATGAGGGATTACATACACCAAGAAATAAATATTGCAAGTTTAACAACAGAGGTCTACCTACTATGAGCAAATGAATAACAATGAACCAGTCAGGTGCTTTCATTTGCAGAGGTTGGCTCCCGCTAGTGTTAGCAACAGGTTTGAGTTGACAACTATCACCCGCCCACTGCTAAACCAGCGGGAAGGTGTGAGCACCTGGCTCTTTGGCTGCAGTGAACCATGCACTTGGCTTCAACTCGCTGTCCCTTACTAGGCTCCCTAATATGCATGGATTGTTACGTGAAAAGATCATACTTGGGGTAGAGTCAAATACCTGTCTGGTCCACAGATTTCGACTGCTCCATTAAGTGCTCCTTGGCTTTGGTCGACTGTGACAGCACTGTGGCCAAGAGCTGCAAACAGACAGAGTGCATATGTAAAACACAAAGCCCTGCCAATCATAAAACACTGCATTTAACAAAAAGAGGAAGTGTAATAAAAATATATACATGTGTTATCCAGCAATTGTGTAACTCATATTTAACTCATATATTAAATGCTAAAAAAGATATTGATTGGTTGGGAACATTATTTTCAAGTTTTTCAATGAACTCTAATAATAGTCCAAAAAGTAAATGCAAAAATGCAAAGTGACTTTTTATCTGTCTCATAACTTTACTATGCCATTCTGAAAATGTAATCTGTTCACATATTAAAGATGCACTATGTACCTCTTCTGATGCAGGATGGGCAACTTGGTTGTCTCCATGGAGATGTTATAACATTGCCTTGTTTGTCCCACTGTGCAGCATTAAGCATGTGCATTTATCCAATTACAGGTGCTTTTAATGCTTAAAAATACCTTGAAAAACCTGAGTGGGGTCTAGGCTTGTCACGATGGATACGATATAGACTTATCATTCAATATATGATGGCTGAAATCATTTTTTTTTACTTTTTTCTTTGGACTAGTGGGATTTTTTTGTTATTTTCCTGCAATATGACAGGCACTTGGACTTGTTTCAGAGTACCTGTACGTAAACGATGCATGCACACTGTAAACAGGTTTCAAAGTAAAAGCGCTACTATTTTAGTCCATGCATAGATCTGACTTGTAACTTGGCCTATTGGCCCTAAGGTAAATGCCATACTGCGAAACATTCCAGGGAAAGCATCTACGTCATTATGGAGACAAGCTAGTCAGTGTCTCTCTACAAAAAGTGCATGTTTAAAGGTCTGATATTACACAAACTAACTCTTATAAGCTTTAAGTCATGTTATGATGTTGTTACTTAATCAAAAACAGACCTGGAGTTGTGTTTTGTTTCATTCACACGTTTGTTTTATCCTTTCTTATTAGTCTGTCTACATCTTCAAAGCTAAAATGCTTTGTTCCACCTTGTGGTGTCATGTAGTAGTAGTTTTCAAGTCAACAGCTCCTTTTACCTTTAGTACAATTGAAATGGGTAATTCCAGGTCCGAAATGATCCAAATGATTCAAGTGAAGGTGTATGGAGTTTAAAAACACAGTGGAGCATTTCTTGTATTACCACATGACATCACAAGATGAAACAGAGTTTTTATCTTGAGAGAAGAACTCTAAATATGCATGTTTGTGTGTTAAATGTGTATGAATGAAACAAAACACAACTCTAGGGATATTTGTGATGAGGACACTACATTCTGACAGAGATTAGATAATTGTATAATATGGGTTTTTTAACAGTCCAAACCGTATACTACTGGTACTAGTATATTTAAATCTGTGTGTTCCTGTACAATTGTGGGTGGTGTACCTTGACCCCCTCAGCCTGAGCATGGAGGATGTGTGGAGCACTGCCTGCACTCTGCCCGCTGCCCGATGACCTGACACTGGCCATGCTCCCTGAGCTGCCCAGACTGCTGCGGTCTCCACCTGCAACACCAGTCAGCCCATTCACAAAAACAGGACACAACACACACGGACATGCGTTCAGTACTGCAGCACACACCAGTATAAAGAGTAGTGTGTGACTCTCCACTGAAATGCACTGGGCAGCGTGTGGACATAAATGAACATAAATGGACATATGGGACGAGGCCAGACAGGAGCGACAGTGATGACTGGCATGGTGACAAGTGTATTCCACAAAGACACACTTTTGGCACACATCTCAATCTCTCCTATTTGGGTTTTGTATCGTCTTTCAGTTGTTTTGACTTTGCTCATACATAACATTTTCAATCATCCATTTGGAGAGACAAGACTAAAGACCGATGCGGATGGCTGCTGGAGTCCTACACATAAGGGCACTGCTTTTCTCTGTCTTTTGAATGGAGAATAGATATGGCAGACTACCAGAAGCACCAGGGTCAAAAAGTATCTGAAAAGCCTTCCAGCGACTTGGGTTGTGGGGTGAGTCTGAGAAAAACAAGAGCTTTGGCAGACACTGTTTGAGGCTGGCAGGGCGTCCCGGGCTCGGTTACCTGCCACGGGCTTGCGCAGGACCCAGATCTCCTCGTTGGAGCCTCCATGGGGCCCGCTGGATGGGGTGGGAGAGCTGTGAGGACTGGCCTCTGAGCCGCGACAACCTTCAACACAGAACACCACGGTTAGCTGCGGATGGGCCTTGGGCTATAGCTGCTTTGGAAGGGCTCACACGGCCACTCTGCGCAGAAGAAATCGAATCCAACTACCTTCTGGTTAGTATTTGGGTGAGGAAAGCTACCAGTCAGTTATGATGAGAGAAGGGGATGCAAGAGCTGGTTTGGAAAGTGTTAAAAGATTGTAGTTATTCCGATATTCAAGAGCAGGGTTTTATATTTCACTATGCTACTGTGTTCAGCTAGTTTACGTACACATTAAAGTAGACACGTATACATTTTGTTAATTGTAAACTGCAATACTGATCTAAAACAGGTTAAAAATAGAAACAGGTGCACTGACACCCTATTCAATCCCCAGATTCATAGTGGAATTTCACCATCAGTATATTTCTATTTTTATTGGAAAAATTGGAAAAATATTTGTATGACTTGAATTGTTTGGATAATCGCAATCGCAAGTAGATAGTGTGGGTAGACAGGGAGTAAGGGGAAAAGTGAAAATACAATGTTTTTGGGTACTCAAGCTGCAAATGCAAGACAATATAGGAATCAATCGAAACAGAAGTCTGGGTAAGGTAATGATGAGGGAAGGCTGTTATAACATGGTCAAAGCTTTTAAAAGTTCATTTAAAGTTTGGCTTATTTCAGGTTATTTTTTGTTTCAGTATCTCTAATATTTCATAAGGAGACGCCTTAATAACATGGTTCCTAGGACTACGCAGAGTAGAGTATTGAAAACAGGGGGCAGGGTGTAACGTGTAGGTTTAGGTTAGGTAAAAACGGGCGGATCGATCTTGGCATTTAGTAAGGGGATCAATCAGGGAGGTTTTAGGTTCAAATCCGTTTTCATTTCACACAGCAGCACACATACATACACAGATAAAAACAGCATATAGATATACAAATATATCCATATAAAACATTCATATAGTAATAAACCAATCCATAACATGATTATTTGTGCGTATCCAGTTGAATGCCACAATGTAAATACAGGTACATATATAATGCATCCAGAGTGTGTGCTTATATATGTGGGCCTTTCAGAATGGTGCTGCTGTAGTGCATTTGGAGAGAGTCATAAACCATTATAAGCATTTATCAATGGTTTATCTGTGTGATCAACAACAGGGTTTTAAAAACAGACTTTTCATCAAGACCTTCAGCTGCCATTTCACAAACAAAAGTATGCATCCCCTCCACAGATATAGTGTGGACTTTGATATGAATTTTGTAACACATCACTCAATGTATTGAATGTTTTTGGTACATGGTCCAATCAGAGTGGTGTATTCTGAATACTCTCACTTAAAGTGGCATTAAATTACAGTGAAAAAAGGCAATATAATATCATTATAGACCCATTTATTACTGATTTGAGAAGGGAAAAAAATTGCTAATTTATTATCACAAACCATGTAGTTTGAAGCCTAAATTACATGATCTACAATGTATTTCTTTAATTTTAGCTGTATTCTTCTTATCACCTACTGAAAGAGTAACTGTACCAGAATATAGTTACTCAAAATGAGTATTCAGAATACTACACTTCTTTTCGGTACATGCATTTAGTTACTTCCCAACACTATATGCATGCTTGTGAAATATTTAAGTGAAAAATATATATGTTAAAATTGCCTGTTCAAAATCATGTGAAAGTTAAATGCATACAGTTTGAATGAAAATGGCAATCCAAGGAAGGTTAAAATATAAAACTGTACTTGCAACACATTTAACCATACACTAATGTAATTCTTATAAACTCTGAAACAGTATAATACTGTAACCACCGTAGCTCTAGATTACCACAGTAATAGACAGAAGTGTGACAGCTCAGTTTAAGGCATTCACAGTTGTCTTTGGAGGAGCTAGAGCCGTCACTTGGTATCATGCAACACAGTGCGGGCCGGTGCAGGTGAGGAGGAGGTGACGTGTATGGGGAGAACGGGTAGGACGGACAACACAAGAGCCAGTGTGCTGTGAAGGTGGGTGTGTTGGACTGGTAAAGTGCAGCTTAGTCCAGGTGGGACAGAGGTGACCACACACAGAGGGAGAGGGAGGAAACAAAAGAAAAAAACAGAAACAAACCCCACCCCCCCAAAATTCATAACAAAAGTCATAACTGAACAAATGTTAAATGATAAAAAAGACCTCTAAAAACACTACTATAACCATTGCTATTACTATTACTTATTTACACTAGTTCATAGTTTACCTAACCTGAAGTTCCTTGGGGGTCAATTAAATGTCTACCTTATCTAAATGAACATCTAATAAATGTAAAAAACATTAAACTGCATCCAGCTTTCTTTTCCCCCCAGAAAATAAACTGTAACAACATTACTTTGTGACAAAAATCTGACCACAACATGCCCCCTTCATTTTGTGTGAGGGTGGTCCATCCTGCTTGACTTCTATCAGCAAAAGCCGTTCTAAAGCTGTGCTGGTGGCCAAAAAATCATGCATGTGAATATGCGAATGCTAATCCTGTGCCAAATGGTTTGTGTGAGCTAAAGACAGACTTAGCTTGAACTTGTCATAATAGTTAAGTTGTTATTGTCATTAAAACTCCAGTGTTGACTCTATCACTCCCTCACTTTGATTTTTGCAAATATGAGCTCTCAAACTCTAAGTCATAAAAAATATTATTATAAAGAATATAAATTAAGAACACATACAAGTACAAAAATATAAAGATGCATGGGAACTTTAATGGATGCCTTCTTCCAACATAAATCTAAAATCTTACATGACCAATTGAGTTCTACAGTAGCAAGCACAGGAAAGCATCCCTTGAAGCTTTAATAATAGCATAATAAATATAATAATAATGAAAAGGGGGGGTGTACCTGGGGCAGTGGGTGTGTCTCCCTGTGGGGTCGTCACGGGCGACCTGCTATAGCCAAAGGAAGTGAAAAGTGGAAGCAGTGGCTGATGGGAATGTGGTGGAGGAGGAGGCGGTGGAGGCAGGATATGGATCTGATGGAACGTGGTGTCGTTGCCGTTGACTACTGCGTTGGCAGGGGCAACCGTTGCCGGGGGAACCAGTGGTATCTTTTGAAACTGTTGGGTGCAAATGACTGTGCTGGCCAAACCTAGATACACCCACCGTGACAACACACACCAACACACACACACACACACCAGTCAACGGTGACACACACAGACCACACAACAGAGAGTTACACACAAGAAAAAAGGGGAAAGAAATTTAAAATAAAGGCTGAAATCACAAACAGAAACAAATAGGATGGACACAATGTGATTAAGTAAAAAACAGGAAAATAAGTAAAAATTAAAACTAAATTATATAACCTGTGTATATAAGAAAGGTTGACTGTATCCTAAAAGAAGAAATGGAATATGATTGTCTCAGAGCTAGAGAGATATTTAAAGTTGGTTAATGTGACTAAAAGATAGTTTAATTTTGTGATATATGGATACTACAAATGCTTAAAAAACTACAAAAATTAAGCAACATTGTCACTTAACTAAATGACAAAAAAATTAAAGAAATATTCACAGCAGCACATTCTCTTTTAATTGCATATTACTGGAAAAGGGACAGCAGCCAACCAACAATCAGCGGTTCTGCCTCTTTTGCAGTTACTGCCTGTATTTATGTTAAAGCAGTGAATGGCTCAGGTTGGCAAAGAAAAGGCAGAATATGTAAAGTGTGGTTGTGGTTAAGTAAAAAAAGAGAACTCAAAATAAATAAAAGAGTAGTCTGACACATGATAGTACAAAAAACAGAAGAACATGACGCTGAGACATTAGAAACATCTTCATCTGTAAAGAAGAGAGGCCCTCATAGTGCTGCAGAAGCCTTACCAGAGCGCACACGTTTGGTGGACTACAGATCTACTGAGCCCTTTGGCACAGAGCTGGATGCTCCTTCACTCCTCTTTCCACGCTGCTCTTCTGTGTCCCATTCAAAGCAGATCTACACTCACACACACTCACAAACACACCTGTGCGTTTGCTGATGACCTCAACCATGGTCGACGGGAAGTAGCCCACTCTGTCATTTCCTGTCCGGTTGTCATGGATACAGCCCTTCCAGCGGCCGTCTGGGTGTTGCTCTAATACCTGCAAAAACAATACAGAAAGAAATGATTGTATTTTTATATAATGTTCTATATGTTTTCTATGCTACTGGAAACTTGAATCTACTGAGGAGGATAAAATAGATTTCCCCAAAACAGACATTTTCTCTTCATGAGTTAGTCATGTCCCAACTACACAGCTTCATATTGACATTTGAGTGCAGATCTGATTATGTTACCGTGATGACATCTCCTGCTTTTATGTTGAGACTGGTCAGGTCATAGTTGTTGCAGTAATCCTTCAGTGCTCGAACCTGGAGGGCGGCTGATGCATCTGACCAACACACACAATGTCTTCATATAGTTTTCTTATGGCATAAGTCAAAGCTGACATACTCATAGAATTAATGCATAAATAAATAAATAAAGTCTCAAAAATTCTTAACAGTCTATGTCTTAGTACTTATATCCAGGAAACAATAGAAGCAGCGTACCTCTGAGCAGCTGCTTGATCTCTCGACTGGCTTGAGTCGCAGTGAACTGGTAAACAATGTCCAACGCAGTTTGGCTGTAGGTGTTTCTCACTGTAGCATTGATTCCACACTAGACACACACACACACACACACACACACACACACACACTTAGCACTTGAGTAACACATAAATGTACAACTATATATGGATATTTTATGAATGTGTTTTGGGCTCTAGGCATGGTGGCACGATTATGCACCAGCACAACTCAAGAACACCTCCAGGTCTTAATTACAATATAAGGAAGGATGGCTACAAGCTAAGCTAAAATATCACATTGAAACAAATGAATCATTTGGTCATTTCTCCCCACAGGACACAAACTCATAGCCTCTTCAGCTGGTGATATAAAAAGCACGGTCACTTTCTCATACCTCTCCTTTCTTTAAACAGATTATGTGTGCTGCTTTCAAGGCTTCTTTTGCGTGTGAATGTCACCAGTAAAAATGTGCATCGTGCCTCCCTTTAACATTCATGAAGAGGATTCATTCATGAGGTAAATGCTAAGTGTCTCATGTGCAGTTTAGCGTACCTCCAGCAGGAGTCTCACTGCATCAGTCTTCCCACATAGAGCAGCTTCATGCAGGGCAGTGCCTGCTTTGGTCTGCCTGTTGATGTCTATACCTGCCTGGATCAGGAGTCTGTCAGGAGAATGTACCAGGAGTTAAAGTGAGGGCATTATAGACAGAAACACTTACATACACTGTCACTTATTTACTGTGTTTGCACAAAGGTTTGGCTATAACATAGAAATTAAAATTAATACATGGACCCTGATATGTCTACATGAATCAACATTGTATCACAAAGTAACATACTGTATGAAATAATTATTTTAGAAGTGACTTTGGTTTTCTTTTTTTTTTTTACATCCCCTTGGTGTAATGGCCTATATTTATGTATGTATGTATGTATGTATGTATGTATGTATGTATTGATTTATTTGATAGGGACAGTGCATACTATTGAACATCTCAGTTACAGAGTAAATATGTCAGATTTGGGCAAAGATGCTAATTTTCACTGTTGTCCCAGGGCAGGTAACAAAGACATACTGTAATAATTGTTTCCAGCTGCACCTCTTCAGAATTGAAGCATTGCATTAAATGTAGCTGGACAATGCCTGTATTTTCCAACCAATTATGATGTCATACTTTTCTCTGTTGTACTAGAGGCCCCATTTATACCTTTTGGAAATAATACTTTTTTACTTATTCACCAGCAAAGGTCAATGTATTATACTATCATCTTAAGCATAAGACTTACAAAATGAAAATATGTGAATTAAATGTATTTAGAATACTAAGCTAACATGTATGTCTGGGCTTTCATACCTGATGATGTCTATGTGTCCATTCTTTGCAGCCAGATGCAGCGGAGACGTCCCATTAGGATCTGTGGTATCACCTTTTTTAGGCTCCAACAAGGCAGCACACATGTTACTGGATAACAACAACTGCACCACCTGTGCATACAGATATGCATTTATATACATACATGTATGGAGGACTTAATCAAAATGTACATGTGCACAATATAACAGAAGACCTCCTCAGTGTCGTTTTCTGCAGAGCATTTCTTCAGAGCTAACTCTACCAACATCCTCTCACTCACTTCTCTGCCAATCAGCAGCCTTCATTTCCCTTTGCAGACATGTGTCACACCCCTCCTCCTCCCTCACCTCAGTAACAGAAATCTGACACCTCTGATCCATCCCCACATCACAAACACAAATCCAGAAAACAGCTCAATATCATCTCTTCACCAAATCTAATAAACCTATTTAAAATGACCCTTCAGTCATTATTCTTCTCACTATAATCATGTCCCTCTCTGACACCATGAGTGTCCTGGTAAAAGAGCACGACTCACCCCCACACGTCCGAACTCGCAGGCCAGGTCCAGGGGAGTCTTTCCTGCATTATCCACTATACACGGATTAGACTGGTGCTGAAGGAGCATCTCAGACTGGACACAAACACAGCAAATCAATATCACTTCAAACATTGAAAAGCACAGAAGGATTAACTGTTTTATATATTTCTAAGAAACAACAGCCTGCACCATTTGCACCATTTGTCTGTGAACACACAGACTGTTGAGTTTGGTTAGCTGTGCACATAATGTAATGTTTAATCAATGCTTTCAAGTATTCTAGCAGCCTTCAGCCTGGGTGCTTGTGTACACGGTACAATGGTGTGAAGCTAGTTACTTGGAAAATGTCAAACCAACTGTGCTGATGAAAAGATCCAATAGTTTAAATGCTATTTCATGGTCATTTCTACAACACAATTTATATACAGTGTCCATAAATGGATATCTACTGCACAAAATATAATTTCTTACCATCTGTACTGTAGCTATACAGTTTATACTCAAAGCTCTTTTTAACAAATTGCCCTGACTCCTTAAATTTCAAATACATTATCTTCTTGAAATGTAGTCCAAGTTAAAAATGGTAAAAATGTGAATATACTAGTTTGTGTTACATAATATTCAGAGAGATGTAACTTTTAGACACACAGTGCTAATTGTGCAGGCTAAAGTAGAAACAGTGAGCAGTGGGCGACTCACCACGTCGTAGTGTCCATGCTGCGCTGCCAGGTGCAGAGGGATCTGTCCCTCGTCTGATTGGCCGTTCACTGAGGAACCCGCTTTAAGCAGCATCTTCATTGGCTCAGCTCTGCCCTGCCACGCTGCATAGTGCAGCGGGCGCATACCTGTCAACACATATCACCAGCATTAAAGGAAACTGTAGACTCAGTATTATCAAACGTCCAGCCTGAAATGCATTGTTTTGTGCTGAAAATAAGCAAGAATTTTGTTTTATTGTAGTGTAGCAAACATAAATAACATTTAAAATATCATTTATCAATAACATTTAAAAGTAATAATAAAATCATATTAAACAGCATTTAAAAAAAATAAAAATCATTAATTTCTACAATTCTGTAAAGTTAAGTCTATGATGGTTGAGTTTTAGACGATGTTAATAGAATAAAAATATTGTTTTACTGAATGTGTAGATGGTCAGTTAAACAAGTGCATAATCTTCTGACCTTTCTGGTCTCTGATGTCCACTGCAGCCTGAGACTCCAGCAGCAGTGAGATGACCTCTGCATTCCCATTGAGCGCAGCATGATGCAGAGGAGAAAACCTGCACACACAATGGTAAATCGTACCTTAAACTTTCCTCTTCTTTATTTGTATTAATCTCTAATAAATCACACATTCAGAGGCAGTAATAATGAGTGTGCAAGACAATGGCTGGGGTACAGCAGCCAGCATCAGATGGGATCTACACAGGGCCTAAAATAGCAGAGAGCAAATGCACACAAAGCAAAAGCACTGAGTTATGTAACACCATCTGAGGCGGGAGTGGGACAGATAATAATACAATGGATTTAATAAAGAACTAGGAGTTTAATTAAACATGTAACACTAAAAATGTTGAGATCAAATAAGCACACAACATAGAAAGTGTTTAAAACATGAAGCCAACCTAGAAACCTGGCTCACACCAAAGTGATATGTGTGGCAATTCTACACATTTATCAGTCTGAAAAGGATCTCGCTGAAAGCGAAAAGGCACAATGATGATGTGAATCTGATTGGTGTCACAAACAAAATTGTGTTTTTACTAAAATTGTCTGTAGTACCTCAGTTGTCGTCATGTTGTTTTGATTCACTTCTGTGCTTTGTACAAACGTACAATTCTTTACTTAAGCCTTGGCAGAGATAAAGTGAGTCAAAAAAACAGGCACTTAGCAGCATTGAATGGGAATCAAAAAGCTATTACTGTTACATAGCAATACTCACCACATTGTACAGTGCTTGCTAAATGCGGTGTAACTGTAAGCCATATGTCCTAATCAACCTGCATTTGTTAATTTCCGTGGCAACCTGCTCTTCTTGCTTCTCTTGCCCAGGGTTAAACCAGGATACTGTTACAGCTAGCTGCCCTGGCACACAGCTCAGGGGGTGTACAGTACGAGGGGGGCAGGGGAGGGAAGCCCCAGCTTCATCTGCGTTGTAAAAGCTGCTATGCAATATTCATAGGGGTCTCTCTGCTCCTCATGCACACATCTCTGTCTACCTTTACTACGGTAAAATGATATCACATTTCTCTTTATTATTGTATGGTTGATGATGATGCTTTGAGCTTGAATGGTTTTCACATTTTAGTTACAAATCTCGCAAAAGTAGTTGTACTGTAGTTGTAAGCAGGAAAACACAAAATACTACCAGTGTGTGCAAATATAAATATATACGTAACTGAAGTGATTAATTTAGAATATATGATACATGCAGCCATAAAAGCAGGATCTGTGCATTTCTATGTGTTTGTTAGGATCACCAACCTTCAACAGACATACACATAATATATTTTGTTTGAGAGTTACTTCGCTAATAGCAAATGAAATGTACTGGAACAATTACCTCTTACTACTTCTACTACGGTCATTCCTTTTACATTTACTACAGTAGCTCATTTAGGACCATCTTTTTCACACACACAGAAAAAGCCACATCTAAATTAACCACTGACGTATGAACATAGACTTTAATGTTCGTTGTCATTAAATTGCAGCAGTGGTGCCTGTGTGGGTGACAGTAAATCTTGTCTTATTATCTGCATATATTACCACTCTCTGTGTCTCTGAAGGCTTCCCCTGTCAGCTTCATAAAGAGGACTTCCTAACTGCTCTCTTCTCCTTAAAGTGCCTTTGGCAGGTTGGACTGCACAAGTCACCAGAACACAGTTAAGATCAATATATTTAAGATTTTCCTGATTTTTAAATTTAACTTCCTGGCAACCATAATGTACACTGGGCCAAAAAAAGTTATTCTTGCATGTAAACTGTTTAAAACTCTAAACTACTTCCTGTAATTTTCAACATATTTTTCAACTTTTCTTGGCAAACTGTTTCTTGATTTGTGTAAAACCATATTTTATATTAACAACAGGTTTTATCACACCAAATTAAGTAGAAATTAGAGAATCAGAAAAACCTGTCATACATAGGTCTGTTGCAGAATTTCAGTGTTTCATGCTCTGTAAAGTCCTATATATGTGTGTTTCAAGAGGACTTTTGTCACTGAACTATTTTAAACCAAAGTCTTGGAACTTTGAGAGGGTGAAATTTCTCCAAAAATCCTTCAAAACAACATGCCAAGTGTAGAAGTCAGGCAGCAGGTTTTGACCCAAGTTTTCAAGTAATTTTTCCGACTTGAGTTAGCATTTATGTGCATTTTTCTCTTGGAAATATTTTTCTACCAAATTCCACAAATGCCCCATAAGCCTCTTAGACGACTACTCCAACTTTTACTCCTGCCTACTCCCTGACAGACACAAATAAATAATAAAATATAAAAACTTTGCAAAATCAAAAGAAGAGCTATGGTTTAAAGGGGCGCAGGGTAACTTTTATTTTCTGATCTATCTTAAGGGAGATAAGTATAGGCTACATTACAGGTCAGATCTGTGGAGGTAACCATACTCACAGAGAGAATTATCGTATTTTTGAGCAATTGAAACGACCATAATGAATAAATGCTAGAATTATGTGTTTAAAGTCATACCATAGAATAGTCCAGGCAAAGCAATAACATCTCTAAGGAGAAAAGTTGCACCATGCACCTTTAAAACTACTGTTATGCCATTTACACAATACATACTCAAAGTCTGCTGGTGAAAGATTGAAATTGTGGGCACATTTATGGTGAGTGCCAAGTGGAGTAACTGAATGCTAAATGGATACACTTGTGGAGACTCATTAGCTGGTGTGCTCATTATAGCATCCGTTCTTATAATCGTCTATTTATGCATTCTGGGGCAGGGCCAGGCCCAGGCAGAGGCAGAGATCCCAGCATCTGCCGGAGTAGCATTTAGTACATGCAGTTGCAGTAAACAACTCATTAGATTACACGGTTTAGTCTCACTTAATGGATTAGTCTGAATAAGTGTTTCAATCAGCCCAATCTCTAGTGTTTGAGTGGATTTGAGTTCTTGCACACAGGTTTGCTGCTTATTTGTGGATGTCTCCATTTTGGTACTTAAGTAAAAGCACAGATACTGTAGCAAAAAAAGGAGTTTTATTTATTTATTCTTTGTTCTGTTTTGTTGTTATATTTTAAATAGCAAATGTGGTAAAAAAAAAAAAAAAATTACCAGCCAACTCAAACGATAACTTAAAAAAAAACAAAAACAAAAACAAAAAAAACATTTACTTTTCAGTCCCGTTCAAAGATGTAATGGAGGAGAAAGTAAATTTTCTTCCACATGTTGAAATTAAAGTAAAATTAGATACCTAATATATGTACTTAAGTGGAGCATTTGACTACATTTACTTTGTTGCGCTCCACCATATAGCATACTAGTAGTTTGGGGACAAGCCCTATGTTCCTTGGGATGAAGATCTGAATGAAGCTTGTCTACAGAAAAATACTCCATACACATTTTCTTTATAATATTCTATATGTAGTTTGTGACATACAATGCACTCAGATGGTGTAGCCTAGATTCTTTCCTGCTTAACTATTATACTAATCCAAACCACTATATCTACTTCAAGCTGCTCATATATAATATAATAAACAACACCCAATTATTTCATTAGCAGCTGAATTGTATGAATGGTATAAAACAACCTTCACATTAACACTTGTACACAATGGAGATATAAGTGTGTTTCAGTGTAGATGGAAGGTGGAATGACGTGAGAAGCGATAGCAGCTAAAAGTGAGAAAAGCTTGGTACAAAAATAACTTCTGTGAAAAGGAAAGACACTCACCCGTCTGTGTCCTGAAAGTTCACATTGACTTTCTTCGTCGAACCCAAGAGCTCTGGAAAACAAAAGAAAGACAGCCGTCATTGATCTGCAGCCAGTAAACAAGTCATATGTAAACTACTGTTGCGTTTTAT
>KN516823.1:21631-39208 GCA_000787155.1 Scartelaos histophorus
CATATCATCATATTTCTGCTCCTGCTGTTTTCACCAATTGCTATGTGTTTGATTTGAGCTTCCTGTGGTGATAATACTTGAACTGTCTCTGTTCTCAATGGCCTGGGATGAATGACTAGAATTTGAACATTTTTTCTTCTAAAAACTGACATCTCAATAAATACATAACTAAGTTCTATAGTGGATTCATTCATCTGTTTATTATTATTAATGATTAATAGCGTTAGTAAACCGGTCATGGACTGTGTTTGCCCCAGTAATGAAGGAGCAGTAGGATGACAGCGCCCTCTTCTGTCCAACCACCAAAGACCATGAAATCATGCTCCAACAAGTCCAGCATTTCCACTACGACAAGAGGAAGAACTATCTAATAAATTGGAACCATGGTCATAGGTAAAGAGAGCAACAAATACAATGGTTGGATCAGGGAACTTGATCCAGACTGGACTGTAAATAGGGACGAGGGAACATAGTATCAACTCTTTCATACCTGGGATACAGTTCTAAGAAAGTTAAACAGCAGATAGAGATGTTGTCCTACTGATTGAAGTAGGAAGACAGTGCCAACATCTGTTTATCAGCTGAACAATCACCTCACAGCAACATCACGTGACAATTCTGAGGAAGGCAGCAGAGTGCAGCTAAAACATATTAACATACAACACAAAAATGCAGCTCTGACTATAGAGTTCATGAAGGAGCATCAAAACCAGGAGTTAGTTATTATTAATATATTTCTGACTGTCGTGCAAAACTGTCATGAGCCCCATTCACACATCCAAAAGTAAAGACTACCAGTATGGACCATTGTTATCCTCATTCACACAAGAAGATTTGTCTCAAAATAGAGTTTATATTGGTTAGCCAATATAATGAGCCAATACTTGGACTTTTTAACAAAATGAAGAGATACCTTCCTAAAATGTGACAACACAGCTCTCTTACAGGTTTGGGGTAAAAACAAAAGGCAGTGGGGGGAGTTTGTAGTAAACTTAAATTGCATAATTTGGAGAGAATAATCAAAATTGGCAGAGCTCATCAGCCATCGGTAACTCTGTAAAGGCATCGACCATGAAAGCCCCACATCAATCTGTATCCCATAAAGAACATTGCTGTGTCTGCACTATTCACATTTAACCAACAAAAATACAGGTCTGACTATAAGAACCTATACCCACCAGCTTTGTATAGCCCAACTGTTGCTGGAAATAATAATAATTTCAGAGTTCTTCACGTGTTTCATCCCCACACCATCCATTTGAGCTTGTTTTTCAGGCCCTGTGAGCGGAAGTGAGGAAGAGCAGAGAGGAGCAGAGACACACAGAGACTCCAGGAAGCAGGACAGTGGCCCTATTGTAGCTCAGACAGCTCCCAGCACGACAGGCACAAAGACATCGATTTCCTCACAGCTCGCTCCTGCCAGCTAAATACAGACGTCCACTGACACAAGGCAGACGCTACACATAACACGGGGACATTAGACAACACAAAACTAATGCACAGAAACAGGCTTGTACTGTGGTATTTTTGCACATGGATGAAAAGCCAATGTTTAAAGCAAGCGTAGGGCTTTGATTATTGTTACCAAAGCAAGCTGTAAGAGTGTTAGTGCTAGCTAGTTAGTATTAGTTAGTGCTGTGACTGCAGTAATAGTCATTGTTGGATTGTTGTATCGGCAGTAAAGATAGTGAAGAAGATTTTGTAGTTGTCCAGTGTAGTAGTAATAGTAGTAGTAGTGAGAAGTATACAGACTTATGTATATCTAAATGTTTTGGATTTGGAGTTAACATAGCAGAAAGTCAAAACACGTGTGGCCCAGGACATCCCCGTCCCATTAAAGCAGTGGAACTATGACCTTTTGACCCTGCATCGCTATGACGACAGATGATCAGGCGTGACCCCTGCTGCTGTGAAGTTCCTTTATGAGACTGGAAAAGTGCACCCACCCTGCGGAACAAGACCAGAAATCCCCTCTTTAATCTGATGGGATGGGTCTGTGTGGGAAAACTCTAGGTATATAAATGTGACAGAGGCCAGGTGTGCAGCTTCTGGTGTGACGTTTAAAACACTGAGTCAAATCATATTAGCAGACTTACAACTGCAAGATCTTAAAGGGGCTATATTATGTCTTTATGAATATTTTTAGGCACCATGTTAATAGTATTTAAAGGTGAACTTGGTATGTTTTTTCAAGTGGAGAGTCTGACTACTTTGCCTGGAATGTTACACAGTATGACAATAAGCATACATATATCACAGAATCACAGTGACGTATGAAACACTGTTAATCTGAGGTGAGAAGTTTGGTTTTGTTCTAAATTATAGAGGACCAATGAACTCATCCAGGTCCCATAAACAAAGCAACAAACACTATGCCTTTGTGTGGAACATTTCAAGCAAAGTAATAAGAAGCTTTTAGCAGATACCCTATCAAAAAAATTACATTGTACACATTTAATAAAAAAATATAGGTTATATAATGCTTAGGGAAACCATATTTTGGAGAGCTGGTTCTGTCAATGCACAGGGAACATTTGGATTATGATACTGTAATGGGGATCAAACAGCTGCTGTAATATTACCATTTATATTTTTGCTCTTTGTTAATATAATATATTGTAATATGTCTGAAATTTCCCTTGTGGATCATTAAAGTTTGTCTAAGTGTAACAGAGTTATAGGTATTACATGTGCTGCTGCAGGCTAGAGAAAACAGAAGGAACTATGTGAATAATGGAGGTCTGGACTTTTAAAAAAACGGATTATTGTGTGATCAGTTTTGTAATAAATATAATTCTGTAGATGGATACGCTCACAGGACACTGGACAGCAACCATCCCAGTCACAACAAACAGTGAAACCATGGACCACACCCTCTCAGCAGACAGTAATATGATTTCCCACACATGCATTTTATCGCTCTTATACAACTCTTATACAACACGAATCCAAAAAGTCCATAGGGAAAAATCTAAACAGAATAGCAATCACTGGAGAATATAAACACTTCATTTTTGCAGCTGACAAAATCTGTGGCTATCTGTTTCCAAACCTTAGCTCTTAGCAATTCTCTACAGTATTTAGACCATGTTTAAGGCCTACACTTACTACATGAAGTCAGCATTGAAAAAACATGCAGAATACATTAATTTTTCATTGCTTTGTGGAAAACCATGTTGCTAAATGTGAGTAATTTTAAGTACATTTTTGCAAGGTTATTTCTATGTATAACATTTTTGCCCTTTGATAATAAGTGCAGAATATACAAAGCAGATAAAGGTCATTCTAGGGCGACATTTTAGGCGATTTGCATTTTTACTTAACCAACTGATGGACGCCTTGATCTTCTTTTTGTATTGATCGCTGTCTGTTAGCATAGCATGCTAAAGGTGAAGGGTTAGGGTGCAATGTAATTGGCGTGTCTAAGAAAAGGTTAGCTATATCCAGACTGCGAATAAATCAACATTACTCAGTCGAGGCTTTTGCAGAGCAGTTACTTGGGTTCTGTTTTCATGCCAGTAGCACAAAAAAAAAAGGGCCGTCTGTATCCTCCTGGGAACAGAATAAAGAGAAAACTGTCGTGGCTTTCTTTATTATGAGGCACTTATATAACGTCTATCCTGAAGAGTATGCAGAGATAGTTGACAGATAAAGACGACATAGGAAATATAATTGCTCAGCTTTACTAAAATGTCACTTCACCCAGTCTTCTCTCTGGTTCGTCCTTCCAGATGTCTTTCCCGTGCGTGTATCTGGCACTGGGGAGTGGAAAATGGACTTGAGTAGACCTGCTGTCTTGGCCCCAATCGATCTGTCCCCATTTTGCCCCGACTAGCCGCTTCCTGCTCCTCCACATACTAACAACATGCTCTACTTTCTCTCCAGGTCGTCCTCCATGCTACCGGCTTGTGGGTTTATAGCCAAAAATACATAAGCTAGATTCCATATTCATACGCCGTCCTTTCACATTCTTTATCTGATTTCTTTCAAGTAATTCACCTTGGCATCATGTCACCAACAACTGTCACTTAAATTGAGAAAATGTGTTGAGGATAAGTTAAGATGAATTGCATGGCAAATTTCCATAAGCCAACAGAATTCATCCAAGGTAATTACAGTCCAAAGAATACAAAATGTTCTCTGATACGAAGGCAAGGTATCCTCTGGACAGTCACATTATGTAATTTATTTGACTTCATATTTTAGTATCTGCACAGTCACATCAACCTCGAATAATTGCAAACAAGAAAAAAAATATTTAACTTTTGCTGATGTTAGAATTTTTACTCAATCTATCTAGCCTGAAAATTCATATTGTTCATGTCCAGCTGAAGTGTTTGTATGATTAATCACAGGCAAGGACTGTGGTTGTGGCTCGAGCCAGTGTGGAACTACTGCTGTTGTGTTGCTTCGACCAGTCAACGCGAAGCCGTTATTGGTGCATCCCAGATTGATGCGTAGAACTCAGTTGCGAGGGCTACACTTACCAACAGCCAAGTTCATATATCACAATGGTGCAGATTTCTTGATCATTTCTTCTTTCCATGACAGATATATACAGAAACATTTGTCAAACGTTAGAAGATTACTATGTGCGCAGGCAAAAACACCACCTGAGGTCATGGGAGAGCTATTTTAGAAAGAAGATTAAAATATTGACTATTTATTTTATTATGGTCTTACATCATTTTAATGCGCTGTTGTTGAACTTTCAGTGTCCAGCCATTGTCATGATTAATAGTGTGTTTACATGTGGATAGAGCAGGAGGATGTTGGCAGAGCTCCCTCTCACCCACGTTATCCTTATATGCCTTCTCTTACTCAGATCTTGACCTTATTTGATGAGCGGGTACCACCATGTTCTTTTCTGATCCCAGTGTACAACGGGGTGGTCACATGGTGCAGAAGGGCCAAGTCAAACAACAACTGGATAACATATGTGACCTTTAAAAGATGAACGATTGTAGAGAGCTTATAATTTTAGATGCCAAGATTTGCATAAAATCCCTCAGTCGTCAAGGTAGACTTCATGCCAAAGGAGAAATTCAATTTGTCAACTGGACAAAACTGGAAATTCAATTTGTCAACTGGACAAACTTTTATTTTGGTAATTTTCGACCAAAATAAACGATAAATGAATTTCTCCTTTGCAATGCCAAGATATGCCCTTTTCCCATGGACCCTATCAGTAAAATGAATGGAGCTCAATAAAGAAAGAACCAAGTTGCAATCCCTTGATACATGAAAAACTCACATTCAAAAGTACTTAGAATATTGGCTGTAAAAAATAAAGAAAAATCAATGAGATTTTGTCACATTTATGAATTCTCATGAGAAAAATAAGGTTCAATATGTCAAGAATAACACTTTTCAACATGTATTGCTACAAAAATATAATGCTAAATATTGAAACTACTTTATGCCGCTGATAAAATAAAGTAATGTCCTAGTAAAAATGTTTTAATATACGGCATTATTAAAAGGCATTCTGAGCTGCAGATATATTTAACAGAATTAACCTATAATTATCATAGAAGTTACTGTACTTGATCAGTCCTCTACAGCTCAGATCTTACCTTTATTACCTCTTACCCATAAAATTGCAACAACCTCCCCACAATAGCAAAGAAAGCGTATACATTTATTGAGCCCAATATATATATATATTCCCAGCTATAATTTATTGCATGCACAAGAAGTTGGTATAATTAGACAGAGAGATAGAGAGAGATAGAGAGAGAGATACTTTATTGATCCCAAGATGAACAGAGCCATCACACAGTCTTTGTCCGTTCAGCTGTGTCACTGGGCAGATGATTGGTACATTCCTATTGCATGTGTGACGAAGTTTGGAAAAACAGTGGAAACATAAATTGTGCACCTGCTCATGTCAGAACAACAACTTGACATTATGTCACTGCGTACAAGTGAGAGGACTCCCATGTTACAGTTTACAATGCCAAACCACACAGACGGTTAGCACTTTGTATTAGCCTGGTCTTTACTGCAGCTATTGGACCCTCATTGAGCTCTCTGTCCGCCACCGTCAGTCTGGTCTTTAATCCCAAAGCAGGCAGCACATCATATCAAGTCAAAGTAAAAAAAAACAACTGTAATATGTTTTTTTTTTTTTTCAAAACAGAGACAAAACAATATATAATATACAATAGTATAAAAGTAGGCTGACAGATTGGACTAGCAGCAATGATGAAAACTGGGTGTTCTGCCAATGCACTGGCTGCTCCAGGAATAGGCTAGAAGAGAGCTGGGAATTTGAGCTAATTTCATCATTTCGGGGTTAGCTGCACATCTGTTGCTCTTTCTGCATCCAAGTAGCTTTAGGAAACAGGTCGTATGCGTCACAGTGAAATGACAGTAATATCCTAGTAAACAAAGACAGTTTTTAAAGGAAGAGAGTTACAAAAAGGAAATTGAGAACAAAAACTATATTATACCTAACTGTAAGTGACAAAAGTGACCAAGGCTGAACACATTCAGCTCATGTTAAAAAATACTGGGATTACATTTCTTAAAATGTCATATTTTAATTTTTTAAAGGGCACGTGTTGCACATTATTTGATTTGCTCTAGGACTTTTACTTGCTCTTATTAGCATCTCGACTACTGGCATCAAAAAGAATTACCATTTGAAAAAACGAATGCTAACTATTAAGCAACATGACATGCGATGTAGCGGCACAAAGCTCAGAACAAGATTTATGGACAGTACAGAATTTATACCTTTGACACAACAATGCTGGAAAAATTATATTCAATTGAAACACTTTATTCAAAGTGTTTTCGATGTCTCAGAGAGAGAGAGAGATGGCCTTGCATCTTACTGTAACAACTCCAGGTTTTTATGAGTTATGTTATATTTTAACATGATTAAACGGTCAAAAGAGTCAATTTTGCATAATATGAGTTAAATTAATGTGGGGAAAAAAAAGTATTCTTTCATTCATATATACAGCTTACAGGGGTTACGTGTATAAGGCACTGTATGAATAACGTACACTTCACACACTACACTCTACCAGCCCAATTACCTGTGTGCCCTGGCCTCCTCAGCACTCTGAAGGAAAACACTGGCTTGATGATATTGCTGCAAACCTGCGCCTGCAGCTCCTAGCTTCACTGAGACAGTTGCTAGGTAACACACATCCTCCTCCTCCCCCATCTCCTCCTCCTCCTCCTCCTCCTCCTCCGCTTGGGGAGAATCTGCTGCACACGGCAATTCCAGAGCGTGCACGTGAGCATAGTGACAGCGTGCATGTGTGACGTGTTTCCACATGAGTTAGAGCTAAGTGCTTCGGCTTCCTCCTCAAATCACTGGCCTCGCTGGTTTTCACTCACTGGAGCAGTAACAACAAAGGGCCACGGCTGACCAGTATGCAACATTCAAAGTATCACAGTATGTCTGAACTTTAGTTGCCAGAAATGACCACAAATCTTTACTTTAGGTCTCCACAATTTCCAAAGGCATGACTGACAGGTGGATCAACCAATCAGTCAAATGCATAGTCAAAACAATCAGGGTGACTTACGAGTAAAAGGACTAAGAAACAGCCTGGATTTCTGCAGAATCAACAAGTGAAACAACCACATATTTACATGAGTTGTTCTGAATGATGCAAAAAATATTCAAGATGAGATGTCTTCTGCATTTGAGAGATATGCGCTACAAATTAGAAACTGTGATTTGCATGGCCCAAATTTGTCTGGTTAATAGGAAGAACTGAGGTACTTCAAGCATCCTATCATATCCTACATATATCTATAGGGCTTGAGACCAGCACATAGCCTTGTTTATATATGGCCGAAAGTAGTATTTATCAGATATTTTTGTTTATTTTTTTCCATTTTTATCTATTATTTTATTGTATTAGCCAAAAATTATCAATGTATCTAAATGGAACATTCTTACAACAATAACTGTAACAAAGCGCAACAAAATGAAATAACAGAACTGTGCACGAATGAAAGTAAAACAACAAGAAGAACGCCAAGTTATTAAGGAAAGAGGCACAATTATGATCAAATTCAAACCATAACAGTCATTAGCATATCCCAGAGCAGCTATCAGATAAGCAGCAGAATTTACGCTCCAAACGCCTGGCTCTGGTTCAACCTGTGTTGTGGATAATTCCAGACAGACATAGTGGAAAACTCCATCCCATAATTGCACAGAATGATTTGTGAGGTGTGGAAACTGGGCCCTCTGTAGATGCATAAACTAATGAGATAATCAGAGCAGCCGCATTTGTTTATTAAGAAATGTAAGTTCAGCGATGTATCCATCAAGAGAAGTGCAGAGTCCACAGTCTGCATGCGGCTCGAGCTGGATGAGGACCAGGGAGCCAACATAAGTCTCTCCTATAGTAAAACAATTGTGGAATACAAACCCAACTGCAGTAAGAGGCATTACCATTACTGCCATAATTTGTCTGAGTACTTAAAGGTAAACCATTATTTCCACAGTGATTTTATTAGAATAGATTTCTCTAAACATAACATGAAAGGGCTCTGCTTGTCTCTCCTATCAGAGGACATGCCCATAGATTGACGGCACAAGCACGTGAAGATAATTGAGCTCAGTAGACTGGAGGTAATTACATGACAATCACATATGTGTAGCTTTGTGTACTTGGAATCCTAGAGAGAGAAACTGCTGTGCTGTGCCGTCTCAGTTCTTGTTATTTTGGCCTATGCCATCAGAGGTATAATACTCCCTACAACACAACCATAGGCAGACTTGAATAGACAATGTCCTTACAGTGTTGTGACTCATGTCTCCAGGTCTCGTAAGGATGGTAAATAAACTTTGCCTGCGTTAGAACTCCAGTCCCATGCCTCTTCCAGTTACTTCCATTTATTCTCCAACAATCACTTTAATGCACAAATACTACACAGATGTGGGCATTGTTCAAAGAGAGAGGAAACCGGCAGCTGAATTCATTTGCTATAAATACTCCCTCACATCCTTAGAAGTTCACACAGCAGTGGTGCTAGGAGCCAGAGACAGCACTGCTACTGCAACTTCAGAGGAATAAACACAGCACGGACTGGGGAGGGTCCAACATGAAGTGAGATTTTCTGGTAATAGACAGGGAGATAATGTTTGATTGGGAATATAGTACATTTCTGTGTGACAGTTTCAACCAGACCAAAATATAGACTAAAGGAGAGTCGCATATTCAAGGATCAAAAACATGGGCATAAAAGTAATTAAACTGGTTAGAAAACATAACTTTATTAGAAGATTACTTTTCTATTTTGCATTCTATTGTACATTTCCCACAACTTTAAATTTAGTTTGAAAGCTTTTTTAGTCAAACCTACAAACCCATACACTTATCCCTCCTCCGTATGTGTCTCATTAATCTCGATGTGTTGTTGAGATGTCGGTAAACAGAAAAACTGACTACATTACTAGTGCTGTAATGACTAAAGCATTTTTGGTTAATTGAATTGTCCTCATTAAGCAGCATATGGAGGCGTTTAGGCTCCATCTAATATAGGTGGGATGTTACAGGTGGACCAAAGTAAAAGTTACATCACCACACAGAGGCACGAGGACTGTAAACCAAAATAAACTGTAGATTGGTCATGCCCTGTGCATCGATTAATCAACAAAACAGGATGTGGACACAAACAAAAAGGTGGCACCATCATATGATTGAAAAGAGTATGACAGAACATTGCATCAAGATGGCTACATTTTCTTTATGGTTCATAAACGGCTGTTCTGTTCAAATTAAGAAGTAATTCATGAATACATTTTAAAACAAAGGAAAAAAAAGGAAAAAAAAAGTCCCATCCCAGTCTAAAATTTGCTTCTTCACTTCCATTCTGACAATTGTAGGCTGTAGAGTTAATACATTCATTAAAACACATTCCTTTGCATCTGTTTGATTTCGGTAATGTCAGCATAAGACTCATATCATATCTGTTAATAATTTCAAATATCCATGCAATGCTTCACCGGACCTATTTCGGACAGATTTAGAAGCTGTAAAGTCACATAATCTGTTCTCTAATATGCCTCGTAGCATCTCGCACATGTGATACAACACACAGCGCTGACATGAATTATTCAGAGTCCTCCATCGATCAGGTGGGAGCTGGCTGTTTCAGTGGCAGTGCCAGCAGACACAGCAGGGCAACAGCAGCATATTTTTAGACATGACATGAGGCACTGCTCGGCCTGCTTGGATCAATAATACAGTATACAGAACATACAGGCTGTTTCAGTGGCTAGCCTTTTGACCTCCATATTTGCTCCATATTTGCTTGATTGGCGTAAATGAACGGACATTGCTATCAACAAATAGAATATTAGAAGAATCACATAACATGGACATAAAATAGAGCTCACATTTTTGTAGTAAACTAAAAACAGATGATTGGCTTAAAGATGCACTTTTCTGATGGAGGGTCAGCCACCTGCTTTCCTCCATTGAGATTTTATTGCTTTTCTTGGAATGGCAGTTTAATGTCATCCTGTGGAACATTTAACACAAAACAATAACTTCCACATGGAGACAAGCACCAGAAAAGTCACAAACTGCATTTTTAAATAATATATGACAAAAACTTTCTTTGATTTCTGCCTGCGCCACTTATCGGGGGCTCACAGATGTAATGGTCCTATGTTACACAAAACTGACTCTTGGGTTTAAGATGCTTTCTCCTCAAACACAGCTGGGTTTTGTTTCACTCACACGTTTGAGTAACACTTTATTATTGTCTGTCTACATCTCCACATCTCTGTTGCACCTTGTGATGTCAGTGATATGATGTAGACGCGATTCCAGAGCTGAAATTATCCATGCGATTCTACTGGAGGTGTATGGAGTTTAAAAACACAGTGTAGGACTTCCTCAGCCTAAATGTGCAGGGTTTGTGTGTTAAATATGTGTGAATGAAACAAAACACAACTCCAGATGATGAAACATTATAACACCGATCAGAAAATAGCATAAGATGGAACCTTTCATTTCAGGGTCATTTAAGTAAACAACGGAAGCCTTCATAACGTATTGATTTAAGTTCCTTTTCATCAGCCGATTCTTGTAGCTGGTGCGCTGTAACCATGTATCACAGATGGTTTATGGGTAACGGTTAGGTGCACAAGTGAATGGTACAGTGAAATGGGACAGATACTGCTTTAGTCGTGCACACAAACAATGAGCAGAGGAGCAGGTAAACAGGAAGCAGAGTAATTGAATTGCAGAGAAGAGTCTTTCCAAATGGATCAGGGCAAAGGCACAGATGGATTCGGCGAGGGGCGGGACAGGAAGTGCTCAGACAGGAAGTGGTTATAAGAGAAGAGGAAAATCGATGTTGAGGAGCGTAGTTTATTAGATCATGATGTTGTTAAACAGTGTTGTAAAATGGGCCAATATGAGCCTAATGCACATGGACAGTTACGGGCATGGGCCATTTCTGATGCATTCAGAAGTACTTAAGGACTGTGTAGTAACTAAATCCAGTACTGCAATATTAATGTGGTAAATGTAATCATGCACTAAAATACATCTTGGTTTAAAAATGTACTAATATAATAATAAACTACGTTGAACATTGATATATAGGCCTGCCACGATAACTCATTTTGATACGATATATTGATTCATGATAAATAGTACTGAAAGGTGCACTTTTGTTGTGTAACTTTTTGGTTGATATGTCATTGCTCTGCCTGGAATATTCCACAGTGTGACATGGCTGCTCTACTTCACATTTATTACATTACAGGTGGTTTTATAACTCAAAAATACCTAGAAAAACTGTTAGCAGGGTTGCCTCTAATCCTTGCATTTTTATAGCGCCTTTCAAGACACCCAAAGTGCTTTATAGTTCATTCACTCAGTGGTGATAAGCTACTACTGCAGCCACAGCAGCCCTGGGGCAGACTGAGCGAAGGCTGCCAATCTGCCCCTCCGACCACCACCATCACTCACACACACCTCTTTCATACTAGGCAATGTGGGTCAAGTGCCTCGCCTAAGGACACAACAGCAGTTTTTTGCCACTGATCTGACCTGCAACTTGGTCTGGTTTGGTCTCCATGAAAGTAAAAAGGCCATATTGTGAAACATTCCAGACAAAGCAATAACATCTCCATGAAGGAAAGCACATAAACGACCCTCTGCCAGAAAAGTTACACAATATTAACGTGAACATGGTAAAAATGTGGCCATCAATAACCCAATAGTGTAATTAAACAATTTAGTAGTTATTTCTAGCATCTATAAATGTCATATATGATCATGAGACATTATCAAATTGGTAAAACGTTACAAAAGAAAAAAAAATAGGTGCAAAGGAAAGGTATACGAAATATTTAGTGGCTTGAAAAAGTATTCTTGATGTAGTAATTATTGTGACAGGCCTATATGTACTACTACTATATGTAAAACTGATCAAAACCCTATTAGTTTATTCCAAGCGATTTGTGTTGTGATGATTGTGGTGTTGCATTTCACCCCCACCAGCTGCTGCTATTTATACAGTGAAAAGTACCCCACTCATATCGTCACCATGGTTACACAAGTGCTCCCAATAAAGCCTGCGGAAACTCTCCATAGCCGGCAGTCACTCCTCTGTGTAACGTCTGCACGAGCATTGGAAAAGACCTGCTGTGGGTCATTAATATAAACTAGACTATAATGCCGAGAAGTCACATCAGGCCAAGCTTTGACCTTCAACATCTGAGCAGCTCTGGGATGCACTGGGGGCTGCTGGGAGATTGAGTTTCTCCCTGCTCCCTACATGCCCTCTAGTAGGAAAAGAGCAAAAACATCCAGAATTGTAGACATTTTGAAAAAAATGGTCATAATAGAAAGTTGGTAATAAAGGAAAGGTGCTTAACACAATTTTCAAAGTGCAAAATGAGGACAAACCACAAACCATTTGGCATATCATTAATGTTGACAGGCAGGCATAGAACAACTTTATTCTTATGGATCTTGCTTAGGAGTTTGCAGTAGATAAATTACTTTAATAATGAATTACTTTATTATGTTAAACTAGATTAGCAGCTACCAGATTTCTGATCTTGAAAAAAGTGAACTGGTGAATCCCATGTGTGGGGAATTACCGTGATTCTTCAACTAAACAAAAAAATCTACAGTAGAAAAGAGTTTTGCTGCTACAGTAATGCTTAAAACATTAGCATGCTAACACCGCACTTCCTGATTTTTAAAAGATAAACCACTTTATAATTAGATGCACATAGCAGTCTCATTTCTAAAAACTGCTTTTACAATATATTGGTGCTGGGGCAAGATGTTGCTCAACTACATAGAAATAATGGGTTAGGCCTACAGCCACTTTAAATAGTATCACTCTGGCTGTAAGTGGGATGCAAAACCATGTATTTACTGTTCCATCTTTATGCCCCCAGCCCATAGACAGACTGTCATGTCCCATCTGTGGCCTGTGCCCCCCGAGAACTCTAAACTCGCATATTCTGAGCGCACACAAACACATCACTTCATATCCTCATACAGTTAACCCAGGCAGACAGACAGACGGCACAGGCCCGGCACAGACACGCCCCTGGCCGAGGCAGACGGAGGCGGCCATGACACGTGGAGGGACAGTTGGTCACATGATCTAATTATCAATACGCTGCATGTGTCTGTGGGCTATGCCTCGTCATGTGGTCCTGGACACTGGTGTATATCAGGGTTTGTGAGAGACTTTCATGTTTATTGGCCTTTTGGATATTTGCAATGTAATTAGGTTCTCAACAGAGCAGCAGTAATAAAGTTAACTTAAGCTGCAGCAACACAGGCACTGTATGGTGAGAAAGACACAACAGATTCCATATGGTGATGCAAAAAATGAATTTAAACACCTCACTATTGGTGAATCAGAATAATGTTTTTATGTGGACAAATCTGCCTAGTACAGTCCATTTGCCCAGAGTGTGTCTTCATTTCAGTCCTGTGACCTTTGACCTCACATTCAAATTATGAATTTCTATTTTTCTATTGTGAATATTGGGTGTATGTATATTATTACAGGTGGTGCATAAAGAATATATTAATTTACCTCACCAGCCACATGCTGTGACAAAACTTTCAGATGAGTGGGCCTGAAACCACATCTTGTCTCCCCCATTTCACTAGGCTTGATTTACAGGTGGAGTAACCAGTCAGAGAAAGGCATGGTCCATTTGTGTCAGAACATCAGCACAGAGGACTGAGAAACTGAAGACAATTCAGCAGAATCAAAAATGAAAGGAGCAGGTGAAATAAGTTATTTTGTTGTGAATGCTAAGAGAATTTTAAATGTCTTCCATTTTCGAGAGACATGTGATACAAATTAGTGGCTGTGGTTGAACTGTCCTAAATTAGGCCAAAGGAACAGGAAGGAGACAAGAAGGTGATGGACTCTAGAACAGAGCACCTGGATTACTAAATGATTTTGCTTAGTGATTTGCAAGTATCCAAGTACATAGTTGTTATGGTAAACTCTATCCATGCCTTTATCCTGATCTATAGGGTAAAACTATTTTAAGTATCTACCTCAAAGTGTCTTTAACAGTCAGTACCCCCCATAGCCATGAGAAAAGCCACCTCGGCTGCAGTAAAGCCATGTTATCCCTGTGCCCTTCTGTTCAGTCTGCAGTGTTCAGTCTCCTCACCCCAGGGCTCTGACCCCCCACCACATGATCTTTAAAGAGTCAAACGATGCCACCGGCCTTTCCCTTGCACAACATCATCAAACTGCTGTATAGCTAGTACACATTGTCACAAACACATGGACTGGCCTGTTCACAACCCAGGGGGTATATACTGTAATATGCTGACTTCATATACTTTCCACAGTAAAGGGTGGTACATGTAGCCAAAACACAGAGTAAAATGTAGTCGTGTTTACAGAACAGCTAAGTTGTTTTGTATTGACTGGAGTGGATCTCATTAAAGTCAGATTAAGAGGCTCAGGGCCCCAGTCAGAAGAGGGAAGCTCTAAAATCCAATGGAAACATTAACTCAGACAGAAAATACCAAATGAAAGGAAACAGGAAATAAGGAAGTGAGTTTGTACATTTTACTAGTTCACTATGTAACTTTTCTGATGGAGAGACTGCCACCCCCGTGTTTCCATGGAGACATTATTGCTTCACCTGGAGTGTTGGCATTAAACATATTTGACTCCACAGAATCAGGCATTTGTGGCCAAGTCAAGTTACAGGCCAGATCTGGGGAGAGGTGACTCAAACTAAGTATTTTTTAACTGTTAAAAAAATGGGATAAATAAGTTTGGTGCTATACTGTGGAACATTCCAGGTAAAGCAATGACATCTCCATGGAGACAAGAAGGTGATGGAGTCCTTAAAAGAAATGTTACATGATTCACCTTTATATACTCACTGTATTTTTGAGAGCACTGAAGGGATAAGTCTCGTGTCTTGTATGATAATGCCTCAGGAGGCGTCTGTTCAGGCAGATGGAAGGCTGTGGGATATGACCTCTGACCTTTGCCCATGTGGCCCAAAGAATGTCCATGTGTGGTTGGGAATAGGTCACATCAGTGTTGAGCAAAGTGACACAAATATTTAAATGCCAAAAAAGTTATAGTGAACTATGTGACGCAACATGGTAGAACAGCTCAACTCATAGGACATAAACAGATTTAGAAAGTAAAGTACTTATTGGATAATATACTTGTCACTGCAGAACTTGTCTGGTTGTCTTCATAGAGATGTTGTTTTAAAATGTTCTACCATATGGCAAAATCATACATTTAATACCATATTGTGAAACATTCTAGGAAAATCAATAGCATCTTCATGGAGTCGAGCAGAAGAGTTACACACTATACCTTTAAAACTAGAAAAAAATAGCAATTCCAGCTGTCTCTATGTCTTAAGAGAGGCAAAATTATCACAAACAATTTGCAATTACTACTGTTTGTTAGCAAGAAAAATCAGTAAAGAAAGAAATCTATATATGAATATGTTCAACAAACAACTGCATACAATCCTTAATGTGGACTACATATAACATAACCATTAATTAGCTGAGTAATGAACAGCATGCCTAAGTGACCTCTCGGAGAACACTGTCTGATATGACCTCATCATACAGTCCGTCCGAGCCCAGGCGAGCGTGAAGCACAAGTCCCTCTTAGGAACCATCTAATGATTGTCTGCTTTGAGGAAAGCGCTGCAGAAGTAGTCTTTTTATGTGCAGAGTTTCCACAGCTCCGGGGCATCCGAGTCACACACTGTCATTAAAAACAGTGGTCACATTTGTCATTAAGCAGAAATGGACTTAAGTCTACGCCAGGAGACAGGAAGTAGAGAGGTGCTGTGTTAAAACATTACAAAAGCACAGGTTTGTGGGTAATTACCTACAAGTGACGTATTGGAGCCCTAAAAGACCAATGGGTAAATTTTGTATCTATAATGTATCTTTTAAGAGGTACTTTTTTCTGTGTAGTATGGCTATAACAATGATCTGAAAAGTATTTGTCATGACTTACCGTTTTGCATTAGTTGAAATGTAGGTAATAGTAGGCCTGTCACAACAAATTTTGAAGTTTAATATATTGATGAAGTAAATATAGATGACAGCTTTCATATATTGGATGATAAGTTGATAATTATTGTGACAGGCTTAGGTATAAAAACAGTGCATAAATATAATTTTCTTCCCTTTATTACAAGGTAAGTTTTATGTATTTTTAATTAACCCTTTTTTAATTTTATTTTTCTAATAATCAATGATATACCAATATATCAATAGGCTATGTTATCAATACTTCATTATACTGCGCATCGCTAACTTGTCAAAACTGCAAATTAAATTCATGCATCTTGTCTGATATTTGAAATTCTAAAATGTAAGTAAACACCAAGTAAACAACAGCCCCACCTCCTCCAGAGTACCCCACCCTCCTGTCCCCAGCCACCCCGTCATCTCCACATTCCTCCCTGTCTGCACTCTACTACTGTTAAACCAAGCACCATCACCAGGGTGCTATGGTGATTACGTGTAGCCAGCAGAATTTGCTAAAGAGCCGGTGAAAAGGATGTAATGGCTATAGGAAAAGATCTGGGAGCTACTGATCTCAGAAAGGTGAAACAGTCAAATCCTCTATCAGTGTGCATATAAACTACAGTCAAACTACAGTCGGTCACTGACCTCATCTCTAAACACTGTACTGATGGAACAGGCCACGATATGTTTATTAAGTATTAAGAACATGAGCATTATAGTGATATTATATACATCATTGTGTTCATTTGTAAATAGTTGATAAATGTCAACGCTAACAGCAGGTCAACTGGTCGTATGTTTGTCCTTTTTTCTGAAAGTTGGTGGTTCGAAACCCACTCTTGACATAAACATTGGTAGAGTGTTCAGATCCACTGGCTCACAGGTTGACGGTGTGATTCCAGCTCCAACAAATTCATATTGTGTTCATTTTGTTCTTGGGCACTTAACCCACCTGGCTCCCAGTCTGTGCACATGTGTGTGTGTGTGTGTGTGTGTGTGTGTGTGTGTGTGTGTGTGTGTGTGTGTGTGTGTGTGTGTGTGTGTGTGTGTGTGTGTG
>KN516830.1:0-14162 GCA_000787155.1 Scartelaos histophorus
GCTTTATAATTAAGGTCAAAATGCGACTGAGCTGATTTTACTGTAGATCTGTAAACAAATGACTTTATTTCATGAAAAGATCTGGTACAGTCCCTTTTTAATTTTCGACCGGCTCCCGCTTTCAGCTTTAATTAACAAGATAAGCTGTACCCATTATTTTTCAAGCAGTGCTCACCAAACTGTGAAATAAATAAATAATGTTATCTAGCTGTTGATAAAACATTGCTGTCAGTTTTTTTTTTTGTTTTTTTTTGCTCGAATGAATTGGTGTGACAAATGAACTGCTCCCTATGATCCGTGGAGCTAGCATAGCGCTGTTTCGCGAGCCGCACGCTGCTTGCTAACTAGTGGAGTGCTGTGGTATTTGGCACAGTAACTGCAGGCTTGTTTTTAATGATGTCCTCGTCTGAAAAGCAGTCAAAACCACGCTGAAAAACTAAATTATGATGCTAGTCGGAAACTCTATTTTGGTATTTGAGTATAAAGATTGTGTTTTTTGTAGTTTTTTGTGGCTCTTCGTGGTCTTAAATGGCAGAGTCAGTTTCAAGCATGCCTGATTTGAGTTATTCATAGCGTTGTTTTAACATAAATGCAATTGAGTGTGAAGAGGGCTCTGCATTAGATGTAAGTGCATAACTCTTTGCGTAGTGAAACAGAGCTGTGCATCTTTCTATTGTTACATATCATTGCCTTAAAAACATATTGGCAGAGCTTATTGGCCACCCGCTGCTCTGCATTCTAAGAAATCTGCTTCATAAATAGTTATTATTTAATATTATATTTCAGACACAGATTCTTTGGTTCTTCTTAAAGACAATACTGAGATAGATTTACCTTGTTGAGATGTTTCGGCTTCCATCTTCAGAACTGTCCCTGGTGTTTGTGGTGACATGTCTTATATCAACTGTTGTTACTTCCTGTGGGTGTGGTCAGCTGTGATTACTTCCTGTGGGTGTGGTCAGCTATTGTTACTTTCTGTGGGCGTGGACAGTTGTTTTTACTTCCTGTGGGTGTGGTCAGCTGTTGTTACTTCCTGTGGGTGTGGTCAGCTGTTGCTTCCTGTGGGTGTGGTCAGCTGTTGGTACTTCCTGTGGGTGTGGTCAGCTGTTACTTCCTGTGGGTGTGGTCAGCTGTTACTTCCTGTAGGATTGGTCAGCTGTTGGTACTTCCTGTTGGTGTGGTCAGGTGTTGTTACTTCCTGTGGATGGGTCCTCAGGCTAACCATGCCCACAGGAAGTAACAACAGCTGACCACGCCCACAGGAAGCAACAACAGCTGACCTTTCACCCCGTGATTTTTGGAGGAGGGGCTCCCAGTGTGTGAATCATTTGGATAATTTCAGCCCTTAAATTGCCAATCTCTACTAAGCTAAAGGTCAAAGCTAAATTCTTAGCTTGAAAACCACTGCTCCATGACATCACAAGGTGGAAAAGACCATTTTGAGCTTTGGAGATGTAGACACTTTAATAATGCAGGTTTATTTAAACCTTGTGTGAATGGAAAAAAACACAACTCCAGGTATGTTTTTGAGAAGGTAACAACAATATAACATGGCTTAAAGCTGCCCAGCTCGCTCAGTCAGAATACCTGTTTTTTTTTTTAGGTATTTTTGAGCTATAAAACCACCTGTAATGTAATAAATGTAAGGTTGAGCTGTTTAATGTCACACTGTGGAACATTCCAGCCAGAGCAGGTGACGGACCCTCCAACACAATGCACCTTTAAAGCTCACAAAAGTCAATTCTATTTTAATCCTTCTATACTAGTACTTCCCACTGTTGTTTGACGTTTACTACAGTACTTTTGATTCATAAAAGCTTTGTTTAAACTCCTCCGCTGTCCTCCCTCTGTGTGCTCTGGCCCTCTCATTGATTGTGTAGGACTCCGGGGCCCTGGTGTGACTGTAGAGGGACACCACACACTGTACCTGTGAACACTGACTCCGTGGACTACAGCGGCGCTGCACTGAGCCTCATACCAGCTCTAATAAGCCAATGTCTCCTAGCAACTGCGGCTCTTCCACTTTTGGAAGAACTGCTTAGTAACAAAAACGAATATCCAACAAGTAGCTATACACTGGTGTCTTACTGTAGTTTTTGAGAACTGAGAAGGGAGTCTGTTTTATTTTTATTAGAACACTGGCTTCTAGGGCTGAGTATTATTAAGAGGCTGCCGATACGATACATTCCTCTGTACATAGGCTACGATACGATACATCCATCTGTACATAGGCTACGATACGATACATATCTCTGTACATAGGCTACGATACATACCTCTGTACATAGGCTACGATATGATACATACCTCTGTACATAGGCTACGATACGGGATACATCTCTGTACATAGGCTATGATACAATACATACCTCTGTACATAGGCTATGATATGATACATACCTCTGTACATAGGCTACGATATGATACATACCTCTGTACATAGGCTATGATATGATACATACCTCTGTACATAGGCTACAATATGATACATACCTGTGTACATAGGTTACGATATGATACATACCTGTGTACATAGGCTACGATAGGATACATCTCTCTGTACATAGGCTATGATACAATACATCCCTCTGTACATAGGCTATGATATGATACATACCCTCTGTACATAGGCTACGATACGATACATATCTCTGTACATAGGCTATGATGCATATCTCTTTACATAGGCTACGATACATACCTCTGTGCATAGGCTACGATATGATACATATCTCTTTACATAGGCTACGGTGCGATACATATCTCTTTACATAGGCTACTATATGATGCATATCTCGGTACATAGGCTACGATATGATGCATATCTCTGTACATAGGCTATGATACGATACATACCTTGGGACATAGGCCACGATACGATGCATCCCTCTATATATAGGCTAGGATATGATGCATACAATGCACTTTTGGTTCATTACGCTGTTCAAATTAATTTCAATAAAAAAAAGTCTAAATCATGGGTGTGATAGAAAATCTTACTTCATACTTTGTTAAACCACGTCTTGTGTAAAGTTAATATAAAACACACCCAGTTTTATCATCAGAACAGTGAATATGTCAAACGTGTTGTATAAACGAGCTTCTTTTCTCTAAACAAGCAATAAATCTGTAGCGCTATAACAAAATAATTAAGTAAGTTTAGTAAAATTTCCAAAAAAATACTCTTTACAATATCTCGACACAGCAGCTCATGATAACAGTGCTGCACCATCACATTAAATGAGAAGATATTTTGATATTTCAGTATTCTTGCCTGACTGGATTCATTGTTTTTTAAATCCGTTGTGTTTTCAGACGCCTTAAACTTATGTGGCTGTTTCCTCCTGTTTGTATCGCCATGGTAACCAAACTCCCGGCTGAGCACAGAAGTAGGGCACATTCATGGTCGCCCCAAACCCTCGCTGGAATATTAACCATGAACAAAAGTGACAAGCTGTTCTGCAGTGATAATGAATTTAAATTTTGGTAATTTCTCGTGAGTTGGTTTATTAGGGCTGCACAGTTAAACAGATTCTGGCATTTCTATTAGTTCATTATCAGCTCGGGTCTTTTAATGAAGAGATCTACAACCAATCCTGTCCGGAAAAGCCTGTGCTTTGGAGGTCAGACTTTGGAGGACATTTTTAAAATTTTTTTAGTTCACTTCAGCCTGAATTTGTAATTGGGTACTTGACGTTCGGGGGTGTAACGTCTTTTTTTCTGTCCTTCAGTGTGACACACCTTTTGTTGCAAAATCACAAAATTATTTTCAAAATCAAATCAGTTCTACAACATTTGTAAAGAAGCCTTTTCACAAACATCACACATTTGTTTTAAACGTTTAAAAAGTTGGACATTTTAACGTCCTCTGCAGTTCATTCACCCGGAGGGAAAGTCAAGTTCTGCGTTCAGTGACACAGATTAAAAGTCTGCATTGTTTATCAGGAAATTTAAATTTAAATCTATTTTTACTTCCATGAGATTCCTCTGGGAACACCAGGTGACACATTTGAGCGGCTCATTGTCGAACATGAATGTGCTGTGGTGCAGAATGGCCTTGCTTCTGTCAGTCTGCTCCGGGGCATCTGTGGCTACACTAGTGGTAAAATACTGCACTTTAAAGTACTGTGGGCGTCATAAAAGGAGCTGTTCAAGTCCAAATCATTATTTATCACTTCTCACGGCAAATTAAGCTCAACACGGCAGCACTTGGTTCTGAAAAAAAGAGCCAAGTCCCACTTCATTGACCCCGTAAAGCTTTAATTAGTAGAAAGTTCAAGAAAAATTGACATTCAAATACTAGAAATACAATCGGTAATGGAGTAAAAAAAGAAAGAAACATGATGTATATTCTGATTAAACGAGACTGCACTGCCTTTTATTTTTAATGAATGAAAACTTTGAATGAAACTCTGCATAATCTTTTATTCATTTATAAATTCCCTTTGCTGTCGCTCGCTCCACCCCCTCCCTCCATGCAGCTCCTCCCATCACATTAAATGAGAAGATATTTTGATATTTCAGTATTCTTGCCTGACTGGATTCATTGTTTTTTAAATCCGTTGTGTTTTCAGACGCCTTAAACTTATGTGGCTGTTTCCTCCTGTTTGTATCGCCATGGTAACCAAACTCCCGGCTGAGCACAGAAGTAGGGCACATTCATGGTCGCCCCAAACCCTCGCTGGAATATTAACCATGAACAAAAGTGACAAGCTGTTCTGCAGTGATAATGAATTTAAATTTTGGTAATTTCTCGTGAGTTGGTTTATTAGGGCTGCACAGTTAAACAGATTCTGGCATTTCTATTAGTTCATTATCAGCTCGGGTCTTTTAATGAAGAGATCTACAACCAATCCTGTCCGGAAAAGCCTGTGCTTTGGAGGTCAGACTTTGGAGGACATTTTTAAAATTTTTTTAGTTCACTTCAGCCTGAATTTGTAATTGGGTACTTGACGTTCGGGGGTGTAACGTCTTTTTTTCTGTCCTTCAGTGTGACACACCTTTTGTTGCAAAATCACAAAATTATTTTCAAAATCAAATCAGTTCTACAACATTTGTAAAGAAGCCTTTTCACAAACATCACACATTTGTTTTAAACGTTTAAAAAGTTGGACATTTTAACGTCCTCTGCAGTTCATTCACCCGGAGGGAAAGTCAAGTTCTGCGTTCTGTGGCACAGATTAAAACTCTGCATTGTTTATCAGGAAATTTAAATTTAAATCTATTTTTACTTCCATGAGATTCCTCTGGGAACACCAGGTGACACATTTGAGCGGCTCATTGTCGAACATGAATGTGCTGTGGTGCAGAATGGCCTTGCTTCTGTCAGTCTGCTCCGGGGCATCTGTGGCTACACTAGTGGTAAAATACTGCACTTTAAAGTACTGTGGGCGTCATAAAAGGAGCTGTTCAAGTCCAAATCATTATTTATCACTTCTCACGGCAAATTAAGCTCAACACGGCAGCACTTGGTTCTGAAAAAAAGAGCCAAGTCCCACTTCATTGACCCCGTAAAGCTTTAATTAGTAGAAAGTTCAAGAAAAATTGACATTCAAATACTAGAAATACAATCGGTAATGGAGTAAAAAAAGAAAGAAACATGATGTATATTCTGATTAAACGAGACTGCACTGCCTTTTATTTTTAATGAATGAAAACTTTGAATGAAACTCTGCATAATCTTTTATTCATTTATAAATTCCCTTTGCTGTCGCTCGCTCCACCCCCTCCCTCCATGCAGCTCCTCATCTCCTCCATTGTTATGCTGCTGATGCTGCTGATGCTGCTGATGCTGCTGGTGTTGGTGGTGTCAGTGGTGTTGGTGGTGTTGGTGGGTGGAGGTGCTGGTTGTGAGCGAGCCCAGCGGGGGTGGAGCACTTACATAAGACCCACAGTTCTGGCCCAGCTGTGGTGAGTGTTTGGCCCAGGAGGGGAGGGGGGTGCCAGCCGCTCGTGCCCCCCCCACCTGCACTGGTCTGGGGCACTGACTCAAATGTGCTAAAACACCAACTGAATATTCACAGCCTTTTGCCGTAGCGTGCGCTATTATTTGGATTCATTCACTATTTCCAAAGATGAAAACACAATGTCATCGGATTTTTTTTTTTCCCTTTTCAGTCATTACCAATATCACATTTTTGTCATTGTGGCAAACCAAAAGAGCTGCACGACTGATATGAGTCTCTAATTTTGACTTCATTCAGTGGGACGATACCTGCTGTAAATATAAATGATAATTTTGCATGAATAAAAAAGCAATTTGCAAAGAAAAGTTGAAAAAATCTGTTGAAAATGACACACCAAGGAGAATTCTATGCAAAAATTTCAGCACAATTTGCACAAACTAAATTATCTGATGCTTTATTTGAACAAAATAAAGAAGTTAGGGTTAAATTTGGCAAACTGTACAGTATTGTTGCCAGATAAGTTATGGGATTTCTTAGCGGGATGTGATGATTTCCAACCAGGAAGTAAAATTTGAAACTTAACAAATGACCAAACTGGAAAAAAAATTGTTAGATGTTTTGTAAAATCTTAAATATCCAACCTGTTTGGCACTTTAAAGGAGATTTAAAGAAGATCCATTCACTCTTGCAGCCTGAGCCGGGACTTTACCTGCATTTTGCCAAAACAGGGTCACGTGTGAACAAAACCATCTGATTTGTCACTTCAGAAGCTGAGATGTATTTTGATTCATGCACGTTTGAATAATTGTGTGTTGTCCTGCATTCGAGGCGTGTGAAAATATCTGTTCTCACCCACCCCCTATCTCCGCCCACAGCTCGGTACTGACTTGACAACTGCTGGGATTCAGTCTATAGGCCAAAAATATTTCATACAGACGTGGGACGGCTAAAATGAATGTGGTTGAAATGCAGTTTTTCTTTCCAGGGGTTATTTTTTCCATGGGGCTACATGAAAAACAGAAAATATTGAATTGTGGAGCGCTGGTCCAAAACTCAATCCTGCATAATATTAATTTATAAAAAGTAATAAATATAATTGTTTTGACGCACTGTTAAGACTGATAAGTGTGTGTGTTATGACTAAGCAATGAAAAAGTGAGGTCGCCTTGCAAAAAATGTCAAAAAAAAAAAAAAATCTAAAATAAAAGCAATGCAGCTTTAGTCAATGCATGAGGTAAAATGATAAAATGTTTATTTTGTAATTCCAAATTAGCTTAAATGGACCAATCAGAGTCAACCAAAGGGCTGTGTGGCCGTACAACGCACAGGTCTGGTTTAGTCACAGATAAAAAATATATGGATTGACTTTTTTTTTTCTAAATTTACTACATAATTTTACATTTCGACACCGTCCTAAAATAATCACATAAGTCATTTTTTCAGGTTTTTCAGGAAACACAAAAAACTCCCCCCAAAATTTAAATTATGGCCTAAATTATGGCAAAGTAAACTAAAAAAAAGTGACTTAGGCGATTATTTTAGGAATGTGATGATATCTTACGACATCTATTTGGTAGAAGTTATCAAAAAAACATTTGAATGAGATTCTATGTCTAAACTTTATAGTGCAATTGTCGTACTTTTCATTATGGCCGCCACATCTTTAGCTTCATTTCTTTCCCGTTACTTTTAAAAATGCACATCTGAAGCCCTGAAGACAACACGCCGATATTAGCGCAGATATATTTTAGTTTTACTTTCCATCCAAGCACCGTCCACCTTCCCGAATGCCCCAAACCCCCAAATCCCTCCACAAATATTGCACTTCCGATGCGGCTCCTGTTTGCGTTGCCATGGCAGTTGTGTAGCGCTAATACAGGGTTGCCAGTGCGGTAATTAGCATCTTTTTTTCACACAACTCTTAGTGCTTCCTCTGCTGTGTCCTGTCCTCCTTTTTCATCATCAATGTGTTACAAAAGCTTTTATAGTTTCTGTGAATGCTTTTCCACAGTGTTAATTGTCGTGGAACGGTGATAAAATGCCATTATAATACACCATTGATGATAAGAATGATAATAATGCACTATAGTTACACTCAACGTTGCTTTACAGACACAAAATGCACACAAAATAAAACAAAATTGACTCTTGAGAGCTTTAAACCATGTTATAATCCCGTTACCTCCTCCAAAACAGACCTGGAGTTGTGTTTTTTTTTCATTTGCACATGTTTGAGTAACTTTATTATTAGTTTTTCGACATCTCCAAAGTTCAAAATGCAAATCTAATGGCAGTTTTGTGTGTTTTTTCAGTTATAACAGACCAGAAAATGGCTTAATATGGGTTATAGATATGTTGTTATTAGCAATTATAGCTATTTTTGGGCTAAAGCTAATTTACTAGACGCCCCTGAACGCCTCATAGCGCTTTTGTTCGTACATATTTGGTTCTTTGACCTGGGACAGGAGGTGATCTGACTTTATTTCAGTTTCAGTTTAGCACATCAGAGTTTCCTGCACTTTAAAGAGCCCATTTGGCATTTTCTGATCGAAGTTATACTGTTGTTTCGTCATCTTGAACATGGATTTGCTGAACGTAATTACACCCAAAATATCATCGTATCGTATCATCAAAGTTGTCACAAAATATCGAAAGTAGAAAACTACATAGACCGTGTTTTTTTTGTTCCATTTGGTGCGCAAATCTTGAAGAAATAATGAGTTTTTTCAAAGGGTAAAGCCGCATTTCTTCATTTCCGTTTCACAAATATCATATCGTGAAATGAATATCGTATTTTTATCGTTCCGTGTGGTAAAACGTTTCCATTTTCTCGTCATCAGCTGATTGTCATTGGAACAAGTCGTGCCTTAAAAATTTTGTAAAACCCGTCGCTTCATCAAAGTTGTCACAAAATATCGAATGGAGAAAACGACATAGACCTTGATTTTTTGTTCCATTTTCTGCACAAATCTTGAAGAAATAACACGTTTTTTCAAAGGATAAAGTCGCATTTCTTCATTTCCGTTCCACAAATATCGTATCGTGAAATGAATATCGTATTTTTATCGTTCCGTGTGGTAAAGCTTTTCAATTTTCTCGTCGCCAACTGATTGTCATAGGAACAAGTCGTGCCTTAAAAATGTAGTAAAAACCCGTCGCTTTTTGGTGATTTCGCACCATTCGATCCACGTCCTGCTGCGTTTGCTTCCTTCTTTTGGAACCTGCGCCACAATAGAAGAATGAAACTGCGAGGAGGTGGAAGTACATGTTGAAACCGTTGGTGCTTTTGATTTTTATAATTTCGCCAATTTCGCCGTATGTAACGTTCTCTACTTTTACACGATACTTTTACTCCTGCTTGAGTAAAAGTTGTGGCTCGTTTTGTGCATTATTTTACGTTTTGTCTCTTGAATTACACCAACTTCAAATTATAAATCAGTCGTTAGGACCCGATAGTTCCTCTTTAAATGACTCTTACTGGAATAATAACTTACTTGGGTGATTTCTTGGACTTGAGTTATATTGTTAAGTATAATTTTTAGCTTTTATATGTGTAAATTTTCTGGTGGAGGGTCTGTCCTTGGAGAGTACTACAAAACCAGCAGACTTTCGCCAATTGCGTCATTCAAATTTCACACGCGATTACCTTGCAGGTCTCATTTGCCGCCTCCTTCTCTCTGTGATGAAAAGCTTACCAAACCAACCAGAACCACACTCTTTGAAAAAACGAGTGAGTCTGGAGCTGGGTCCTGTCTCTCTGGTTTCAGAGGGTGTGATTGACAAGTAGATTAACTCTTCCAGACCAACGGTATCATATACGATACTTCTGAACATGTTTTATGGTTGGAAGGCTATGTGCATTTAAATAAAAGATAGAAACTTACTTCTTTCCTTGAAAAGCTGGGAGTTTCGGCTTTCCAGGCATATTTCCGGCATTATGCTACATCACTCGCTCGCTGCATGACACTGAGAGAACAAGTGTCCAACTTATTTTCTCCCAAACGCATCCATTTTGATTGGCCCAAACTTTGCCAAAGAGTGTTGTGAGTCAAGATGATGGACTGCTCTGAGCATCTGTGTTTGGAACAACTGAAAAAGCCGGCCTAAGTGCAGTTATTTCTCAAATAAATGGCAAATTACGCATCTCGGTCTGAGTAATCCCGCATTCCCTTTGCTATTTTTATTTGAAAGGTTTAGTTCACTCAAATTGCACAAATACAAATGCAGAAAACATAATGGAAATGCGGGACAAGTGATGTGGCCGTGACTGGCACCAGAGAAGTAATGGGGCGATTGGACTTTTTTTTGTTTTGTGAACAATAAAAAATGCTTGATTTAGTCGTTTAGCTACAACAGTGCAAAATATCAAGTCTGTAAGTAAACTAAAAATATCCAAAAAGTCCAAAAAGTAATTTGTGCATGTTGTATGAAAGAGGGTGATTTTTTTATTTTTTTAAATTGTATTTCTGGTCTATATATGTATGTCTATGTATAACACTTCATTAGGGGGTAAAATTGGGAGTTTTAATAGGAACATTAAGAAAAAATTCAAGCGAAGACAAATGTACAAAAGTCCCCTCAGGTCTGGAAGGGTTAATAAATATAAAGTCGAGCTGTTTAAGCCCCGTTTACACGTACACAGGTATTTTTAAAACCGAGACATTTCCCTTCGTTTGTACTTATCGTTTCCATGTAAACGCAGAATTCGTCTCTGAAAACTAAAAAAAGCTAAAGTGGAGATTTGCGTTTCCGTGTAAACTGAGATAAATGAGTTTTAGTTCAGCCGATTCGCTCAAAATGCGACCGGTGTTTTACCTTTTGCTCTGATGATCGTGTGATTCTGCAGCATCAGAACAGCAGTCGCACCAGAAACACTTTTCATGAGTTTGAATTTGCACAGCTCATGGTTTATATCGACAACCAAAGACGAATGAGGAGATCAGCAATTTCATCACCTCTCGGTCCTACTAGAAAACCCAGTCGCCGTCGCCACCAACGTCGCCGGTTTTGGGTTCGACCTGAGCGGACTGCAGTCTCTTGGAATAATTTTGAAAGTGAAGTGATTATCTTGGATGAGTGGTGTGAAAATTCGCCGTCCGTAGGTTTGGCGTAGTTATGATGTCGCTCGATGGCATATTTATGTGGTTTGATTTAAACGAAAACCTTTTTGAAAACGATGCTGTGGCACGATGTTATTTTGGAAAATGGAGGGAGGGAAATCTTTGTTTCTCAGACTACTCGGCTACATGTAAACGGGGCTTTAATATGATACTGCGGAACATTCCAGACGGAGCAATGACGTCTCATTGTTTTTCTGAAATTGCTGCATATTCGCTGTTTTTAACTCTTATTCTAGCTGGATTCATTTGGGTCTATTCCCGAACGAGGGCCATTCAGAGCTCAACCTGCCCTCAACTTTATGCCTCACCTCATAATAACCGTCATAACAGCAAGCAGCTATTTTCTTTAACCTCATTCGAACTGCTTCACCCTTCTCAAATGGGAAAAAGTATTGAAAAGTCGTAGTGTCTTGGTTCGGGAGTGATTGATGGAGGAGATGATACGATAACGTTGAGCGTGAGTGTCTGGGAAGCACAGACGAGCTCCACTCTCTGCTCGCTCCGGCTTTGAGCTGGAGACGTTTTCGCTGCTTTGACAGAGCCTCAGTGAGACGTCCTGGAAATTTCGAGTGCCCTTGTCGAATCACCTGTGAAAAGCGAAAAAAAAAACATGATGTGGGTGACACAGCAATGCAAACCAGTTTTATTTGACGTTGTTGTAGATTTCAATGCCTCTGCTGTCACTTTTGTCAAGACATAGTTGGCATAAATATCCTTAACCATATTTCTGTTCCTAAAATCGCAAAAATATCGAACGATTAATGCATTAGCCAATATCGCAAGAAAATAAATGCATCTCAACATCAAAAAGATCTCAGTTTTACAGAAATGTGCTTTATTTTGAAATTAAAATGGACATAAGAGATTTTATTCATGGTTTTTCTTTTAAAATCCTAGTGTTGTGATGCTAAACTTCTGATTGCGACGCTAAGGATCGGGAATAGATCCAATATTCAATACCGATTCTGATTATTGCACACTGTAAACCCGAACGCGCAAATTAATAAAAAATAATGATCCATTTAATTAAAAAAAGTTAGGTGCTCTGCTTAATTATAATGTTTAATTTTTACATGCATCTATCAGATTTTCTAGGCATTAAATTAATTATTTTAATTATTTTTAGCCTAAATGTTTTGATTAAGTGTTACTATTTTTAATTGATTTGATTTGATTTGAATAGATTTTTTTTATTATTTTTTTATTTCTTTACAAATGATTTTTATGAAATTATTATTATTTTTAATTGACTACTAAATGCAATTAAACATTTTGTGTGACACTTAGTTATATTTTAAAATTTACAGAAATAAAAAAAATTTAGACTATAAACTTTAAAAACTTGAGCTAAATGGTTGCCTAACTTTTTTTAATTACTGCTTAATTAATTGTTCGGGTTTCCAGTGCATCAGCCAATATGGAGAAAAAAAATAAAAATTAACATATTGCAACATCATAAAGTTCTAAGTTTTACAGAAACGTGCTGTAATTTTTTAGTAAAATTGACAAAAGGGAGGTTTAATTAATTTATGATTTTTTAAGTCCTAGTTTTGTTGTAATACTAAAATTTTTATGCTAAGGATTGCGAATAGACTCTACACTTGATACTGATTCTGATACTGTGAAGATCATAAAAACACTAGAGCTCAAGGTCTTTCTAAAGCTGTTCAGGAAAGGTTCATTTCTGTCCTGTGAATTTGACTTTTTTAGTATCGATACTTCCTCAAAGGATCAAATTTTGGGATTTTAGTCTGGATTTGTATCTGACATATTGCAAATTGGCTGCAGTGCCTTATAACTCTGTACTATTCTGAAACTTCCCCATCTCCTCTTTCTTCTTACCCGTCTCCGTCATGTTCTCGTTGACTGACAGACCAATTTATTCAGTTGTATTTTGAATTTTTGCACTTTTTCATCTCCCTCCGCAGCAGCAGAAGCACCAGCCTCCTCAGCCTCTCCTCGTCTTTCACTTCACTCATTCAGAGCTGTGGGAGGTTTTGCACTATTTTCCATAACAAACGCACCATTCTTGTTCCTTCTTTGCACTGTGTCTTAACCGGATACGCTCTTATAAGTGCTGCCTCATTCATTTAAGTCTCTCATTGTTCCAAATTTGCAAAACAATCTGCAAAAAGAACGGATTTAAAAAGAATAATACGACTTCCAAACCAAATTTCTGCGCTTTTGGGGTTAACTCCGATCTTTTTCCTCGACCAAACTAATGTCAACTAGCTAAAAATATCCAGATCAGATCATCACTGGAGTAAAGTTTCCAAATGAACCTTTCACTATTATAAAAAATTGGTTTTATGATTGTGTAATATTTCCTAATTTCCGCTTTTACTCACGTGTCTGTGCAAAAAGACGAATCTGAGAATGACACAATGAAACAACCAAGAATGGACATCGGTGGCAGATATCGGCAACATTTTCAATATTGCGTCGATACCAATATCTTTAAAATCTGCTGATCTCGCCAATACCGATACTGGAGCCGGTATATTGGCCTAAACCAAACTATTTAGGTTTTAGCACATTTCTGATTCATTTCTATGAGGGTTGTCAAAAGTATCGAAAATCAGATGAATTTAACTAGTATCGATACTGAAAAAATCCATAAACATGATAATATTTGACTTCTCGAACAGTTTTGAGTCATTTTAATTTTTATGTTATCATGTGGGTCTATATTGATGTTTGATAAAGATGCATTGTGTAACTTTTCTGGTCTGGTCTCAAAACCAGGCCAAGTTTTACAGGTCAGATCTGTGGAGAGGCGACCTCACTCACCGTCCACATGCCTGTTTTTTTAATGAATTTTTAAATATTTTTGAGCTATAAACCCACCTGTAATTAAATAAATGTAAGTGAGAGCTGTTTAATGTCACACTGTGGAACATTCCAGGCTGAGCAATGACATCTCCATAGAAACAAGGAAAAAGTTACACAGTGCACCTTTATAGAAAGCACTATTATTTTGTGCTGAAAATTAAATTCTATTATATCCGTTTTTTGTTTCATTGTCGTATTCCGCCTTTTTCTCAGCATTGTAATTGAGTGTGAAATTTCAGTATCTTGAAAACTCTAGTATCATGTTAGGGTCAAACTACCTGCTAATTAGCGAAACAGAGCGTCG
>KN516834.1:0-12305 GCA_000787155.1 Scartelaos histophorus
CACACACTCAATGAAATATCAATCAGTGTGTTTTTACAATATTAGTTTTCAGTAATCTTCTCTATTTTCAAAAAGGATGTAACTTCATTAGGTCATTGAGAGCTGGATGGAGCATTCGCTGATTTCTAGTGTAAGTGAAATTCATTTTGTACTTTTAAAACGTTTTTGTCGGTTTTTGCATTGTCACCATCTCTAATGTCACTGCAGTGTATCAACAGGCAACATACTGAGGACTTTTGACCATTCAAAAGAGAGAATATTTAGACTTTTTATGCTTTCAAAAAAAGAAATCTGTGGCGACGTCATGCACACCAAAATGTATTAATAACAAACGCGTATTAAATGACAAACTTCAAAATCTGATGTGATTAATACGAGGATCAGAAAGACATCAGATTACTCAGAAGTTGCCGTTTAAATGTCATTTCAGCACACTCATCTTTTCTTAGCTCACTAATCGTACTCCAACTCCAAACATTCAAATCCTGGAACATTTTAACATGTTTATTTATCCAAACTCAAAAGCAACTACAGTTTTAGTTTGAGCAAATAGTAAAAAAAAGTCTCAAATTATGTAATAGCACAGCAATTACAGCAGAATGACTTTTATCTGGGAAATCATAAACTGCAAAAACAAATATCTATAAAAGTTCAGATTTATTTATCATGATCTGAGTAAATTTCACTTGACAAGAAAATTTTTGACCAGTGGAACCAGACTTTTTGTACTTAAAATATGAAAATACACCTTGCTGCACTTGATGTACTTGAAATAAGAAAAACACACTTATTCATTTTAACATATTGCTTTTTGCAGTATTTAAAATAAGCACATCTGTATTCAAAATACTGATACACAGCAAAATGTCTCTTCACGATCTCGGAAGAACAGCATGTTAAACTTATCTTTAGTTATGGCTATATATAGATTCTCATTTACAAGTTTCTGTAGCAGACATTAAAAATTTCTTCACATTATAATTACATTCAGTGTGGAGCTGATATATGCATGCCTGTTACAAACCATGTCCTCTTACATTTCCTCGCCATTAAAATAAAAAGTGTGAAGAGACTCTTATTGTCTGATTAGTAACAGTGGGTACATGGACCAGCACAATTCAGATAACTAGAAGAATCAGGTGACCCAAAACTTAAATCTGTGTGAAATCTGATTATCAAAAACAACTGGTGACATGTATCAGTGAAGCAGTGGATTTTTGGAGTAACTTGTGCTGTGTTTGGAAGACAAAAACAATGAATTTTAAATAAGTCTTTCAATTATCAGATGTAATTGTAACATGACATTTCAATAATCTGATAACTCCAGAAATCAGATAATGAGATAATCAGATTTTTGGTGTGTATGTGCATGGAAACATAAACGCTATTCCTGTATTACACAAAACTGAATATTATGAGGTTTAACCCATGTTAGAATGTTGTTATCTCCTCAAAAACAAACCTGAAGTTGTGTTTTGTCTCATTCTCACATATTTGAGTAACCGTTTATTGTTAGCTCCAAAGCTACTTTTTAGCTTTTGTTCAGTAGAGATGGGCAATACCAGGAATAAAATGATTCAAATGATTCTGGATGACAATGTCTGGAGTTTAAAAATACAATTCAATTCAATTTATTTTTGTATAGCCCAAAATCATAACAGTTATCTCGGCGGGCTTCACAAAATTGTTAATTTAGCAAACAAAGATGTCAGAGAATGAAACAGAATAAGAAAAATAATAATAATAATTAATTAATAATTCAAAAATACAAAATGTCCAACAACAAGCAGGCGAATGGATAATTGTCCCAGCATCTCCTGTCCTTAGACCCTCCTTCTTCTGCAAGGAAAAACTCAAAAAAAAAAACCCAGTGGGAAAAAAACGAGAAACCTCGAGGAGAACCACAGTGAAGGAGAGATCCACTCCCATGGACAGACAGGCATAGATGGCCAGGACGAATCCACTGCCAATAAGGTTGTAAAAATACAGTGAAACACTTATATTACCACATGACATCACAAGGTGGAACAAAGAGAGAGCCTAAATATGCAGGATTTGTGTGATAAACGTGTGTGAATTAAATAAAACATAAATCCAGGTATGTTTTGATGAGGAAACAACATTACAACATCGAAAATAGCGTAATACAGGTCCTTTAAAAACAAAATTAAAATTAAAATCACACAGTTGGAAGCTTTTCAATCAATTCAATAGATATTCCAGTATCCGTAGTCTAATCCACCAAAAACACATTCAATTAATATGAACTCAAAGGACACTGTATTTATTTAATGATCAAAAACTCAGGTAGCCCCATATCAAAGCAGTATTTTCCCTTTAGCTTTCCAATGGCAGAAACACTAAGAAAAGTAATCAATCACAGCTCTCTCAGACTATTTCAAACCACAGGCCAAAAGGTTTCTTGTCCAAGTTTATACCTGAGCGATGAGAGAGAGGTCCCCATCCGTCTGCATCCCCCCATCACAGGCCCGGCCCCTCTCTGCTCATATGCCGGGGTCTTTAGTGCTGGTAAAGAGGAAATGAATGTCTCCTTGGGCAGCACAGTCAGGATATTAATCTCTCCGCTTCACTCATCTCATTGTGGCGTTTCTCTTTGCATGATAATTCTCCCTCATCAACAACTTATGCAAAACACAGGTACCAGCACATCATCATGGGCCTTAATGAGTGCATTAAGTCACTGTTTTTTTCCATTAGATTGTTTCACGTGGATCCAAAGCAAACAGTTTGTCTTAAGTGCATCTGCTTCAAATATTTAAAGGGGAATTGTGTCACTTTTGCTTGCTGTGCCTGTAATGTTGCACGGTATGGGATAAAACTATAAATCTAGCATCTTTATAGGCAAACAAACAACAAAACTAAACATACAGTCTAAGTGAACAGCTTTTAACCATCTTATAATTGTTTTCACTTCTCATTTATCAATTCAAAGTTGTATTTGGACTGATTCGTGCTTGTTTGAGCATCTTTAATCACTTATTTTCAAGATGCAATTTTGTCAATTGAGCCCATAGACCGTATATATGAATGGACATAGCTAATGCGCTAGCCACGGAGTGCCAAACAGGAAGTGCTCCAGGAGGCTCTTCCGGCTCCTTCTGACTCTGGCTCCCATTGACTTACATTAGGATCTTGTCGCTCGTCTCTCTGTACCTGTTGCTGTGATCCTCTTCATCTTGGTCTTAAAATGTTCTTATTAACCCGCTCTACATGATCCTGAATTGTTTTTCGCTATTTTGTTAGTCAAAAAAATCCTATTCATAACATAGAGCCTGGCTCCAGAGATTCGCCTGTAGCCGTTAGCATCACGAGCCTCATTTGAGCGGCGCTGAACACTATGGGTGACGTCACACTCGCTTAGTCCACTTTTTTATACAGTCTATGATCAAGCCCTATTTTCAACAGCATATGGACACTGCTCTGTACTTTAATCTTTAATTTTATTTTCTTAATTGGTGATACATGTGCGATTGATTCTAGTCATTTAGCAGGATGTGCAGAAATCCACAGAAGGGGCTGGCAACTTCACGGCTCTTTGTGATTTACAGAAACATCAGTTCCCATTGGGCACTGAAGTTTTCTGACATGTAAGTCAGCGGACATGGTTCTTTTATTAAGTCATTTTAAATGAATATTGCAAATGAAAACATAATGATCCACAGAAATCGCACATTATAACTATATAAAGCAGGCTCAAGCTTAATAGGTGTTCTTTAATGCCATACTGTGGAACAATCTCTGCAAAACTACAAAGACACACAAATGGCAAACCATCCATCACAAGTGTTCCTTTAGATTGGACAAATACTGACACATAATATTTATTTAAGGTAAACTAATCACATTAAAAATAAAAGAAATGCTGTTTTTCCATTAAGACATTTTCTATTAAGCAATAGGATTAGAGGAACAAATACAACCAGATCATACAGAGATAATAACTGGTGTAATAAATGTCTAGTCTATCAAGATAACAAATGTGCTCACGGATGAAACGTGGCTTGGCATTTCGTTCAAGAAAGTCTTTAAAATGACATTTATAATGAATTGCTATGTGTTCTCTATTTCCCCATTGTGTTTGATAAGTAATTAGCAAACATCTAAAACTAGAGCTAGGATAAATACGCTCCCCGGAGTCTCTCCCTGTGGGACTGTCAAGAGGAAATATGTCACCTTGTTTGGATCTATCATTAGTGCAGCTCACAGGGACCCATCAGAGGAGAAGGGGAATGCCAAATAAAACAGGACTGAATGACTCATGAAACTAAATAATTAAGATATTCAGACTAGAGTATATGTGAAAGCATAGAAAGGTTTATTTTTAGGCGGAATAGTCAAATAACTAATGAGTCATAGTGCACTCTTTTGTGTTTTTTTACCCCTCCTCCTCCCATCCTTACCTCACTTCTTTACTTACCTTATTTGGAAATAGCTGGGCGTGACTACTGATGGAAAAAATAACTTAATGGATTAAAAAATACTGAATACCTCAATTAAAAAGCATTTTGCAGCATATTCATATACATTGTCCAGTCAGAGTACTATATTCTGAGTACTTGGGATACTTTTACACCAAATTGCATTATATTATAGTGTAAAAACATGACATAATTACAATTTAATTATCATGGATTAATTTATGTCTAATAGTGACGAAAAATTACGCATGCGCCGAAACTGCAAGATGAAGTACCGTCATGTATTCATTTAATTTAAGAAAGTAACTAAATACTAAATACTAAACTCAAACTCAGTTACTTTTCAACATTGGCTCCTCCTCCTCCTGCTCCTGTGCCTCATCTGCTCATTTCCACCTGTACGAAAGCCCGAGTTCTCCTCAAAAAAGTCCTCTGCCAGTCCATTAACCAACACGGTGAACATTTGCTCTGGCCTTTTTGAATATTACCGAAGTGTTTTTGTATTTTTGTTACTTACACGCTCAGTTTGTTCTCTGCTCCTCTGCCAGCCGACTCGATCATGCTCCTTCTCCACCTCCTGCTCCGTCCAATCCACACCTGCCAAATCCACCCTCACCTGCTGCTCACACCACAAAACACATCAAAATTGTGACTAGACCTGGATTAAAACAAACTTGGACCTAGACCGATGCTAAACCAGAAGTAGAACATGGGCAAAAAAAAGTCTATCAAAATTAAACCTTTACTTTACTCCTTAGACAGCTACGATTACTCCTTCTTTCATGCGTGCTTGCAATTGCCTGAGATTGCATGATTGTTTGACTACGTACACTGCCAAATGTCGTAGTTTCTGAACTGGCCTCTCTCACGAAGTCCCCTTGCAGTAGTACAGCACAAAGTAAAAATCAGAAAAAAGAAAAGGAGATTAACCCTGCTCTGACCATAGTTTACATCACACCTAACCCAATGGAGCAGGCGGCCCCTCCGGGATACACAACGCCAGATAAATCTAAGTTCATTATCTACTCCTGATGCTGGGGCCACGGGTCAGGCCTGATCTCAGCCTCTGCTTGGCCATCGTGTGACCTGGAGCTCTCACCTGCCTTAATCAGATCTGGGGTTAATGCTGTTTTATAGCAAAGGACAGCGCAGATACAGAAACACACACAGCTCCTCTCTGACCGTCCTGTTTGGCCGATCTGCTCCCGCTGACCCAACACTTTAGCCCACACCACCACAATGTGACTCACACGAGGAATGCAAGAGTGCGCTACAAAATAAATATCATTAACCCGTCATTAAAATCTGTGTACTGACGCCTTTTATTGTTTTATGGCCAATTACTGAACTGCAGCCTACAAGAGTCATTTTGACCTGCATTAAAAAGTAATGAAGTTATATGAGGAGATTTACACCAATCTGACGGAAGAAAAGGCGCCGCTCATCTCCGGTCATGAGGTGAAATGTCAACTAGATGACAATGCAGGGACGATTCAGCTGATGGCAAAATATAGTCCATCACGCTGCCTTCTGGGTAGCCATTATTTTTTAGCTCCTTAAACTGGACAACATGCTCCTGTAGCCATGGAGACAGGGTCCTACCCCGGGGCACGGGATATAAATGGCTGTCTGATCTGAGGCTGGTTTTGACTTTCACAAAAAATTGAAAGTCTGTTTCGACTGAAATATTACATTTTGAAATATGCCCAAAATCTTTCTGATTTGTGTAATGCAGAGAGCTGTGATTAGAATAGAAATGATGTTTCACTGGAAGTTTTTTGTGTAAAGTCATAAATAATAGTAGATAGATAATAATCATAATTTTGCTTTCAGCAACTCCAAAGTTGTGTGACATTCTGAACAGCTTGAACCAATGGGTCCACACCTCCAGAGGATGCAAAGATTTTGGTTTTCACCTTTATGACTTGTTAGGGGAAAGGAACAAATAAAGCCATAGATTTAGCTCAGTTTGGATGGTGAACCAACCAGACACAGTGGTGTTGCTGGTGGTGGACATTACAATACTAAGATGAGAACATCAGGAAAAAGAACACAAGAAAGTAGAAAACTACCAGGGACTCAAGGAAAAGCTGGAGAAGCAAAATCCCAAGAATAATATAAGACCAGAAAAGTGAAGCACTAGGAGAGAATACTGTACAGAACTGTAGAGACCGAAGGTGTGTGTGCGTGTGTGCGTGTGTGTGTGTGTGTGTGTGCATACATATATTTGACCTAGAGCTACACTTATAAATGCACATTGAAATCAGTGTATGACCATTTCTTGTATGCCAGTCCATATAATACCATAAACTCTGATATATTAACAATCCACATTTATAACATCCATGTGCTTAGAAATGTCACAGAATTTCATTTCTGTCAGTGGCGGCCGATCGGGAAGTGTTTTAATGCCTTTAACCTTGTGTGAGTTTGTGTGTGTGGCTGTGTAAACATACTTGTTTTTGTGTGGGGAGAATGGCCTGTGAATTGGCTGAGTGAGGCTGTTAAGCGCGGGTCAGAGATGAGAGCAAGGCAATTTAAGGTTGGAAATGAGCAATGTCCTGTGCCATTTGAACGCCACACAGGGCTCAAACACTCGGTATATGTCAACAGCATGCCCACTCTCGACGCTACATAGTGTGGCTCACAATACACTGTAGGGAGGAAGGGAGTGAAAAACATGTAGTTAGACATTTAAGGTCATATATTACACAAACGTGACTCTTGTGAGTGTTAAGTCATGTTATAATGCTGTTACTGGTGAGTTTTGTCTCATTCGTGCGTCTTTGATTAACCTTTTATTATTAGTCTGTCTATCTTTACCTGCCCACCAGTTCCAGAGCTGAAATCATCAAAATTATTTCAGTGAAGGTGTATGGAGTTTAAAGCAGGAACATAGAGCAGAAACATGATGTGGACAGCTTCAGAAGGCCCATAGACAACAGGACGGGCAGAAGAGGAGAGTGTGATGGTGAAATATGGAGGGAGAACTGGCTGGGGAAGGGGTCTTTACACATGAGTGGAGCGGTGACGCTGACACTGCTCTGGTCCTGCAGGATTTAAATCTACCCGACATCAGACTCTACAGGTGACAGAGACATCACATTACATCACAAAACAAACAGGATTTTTGTCTGTTATTTTGTATATTCATTGTAATCTCAATCCTATATCTATTGCACAAAACACCAGAAGAAGCAAGAAAGAAAGAAAGAAGTCTCTCCCCGTTGTTAACATCTACCAAAACGAAACAAAATCACTTTAACCTTTCATGAAAATGACATGCTTTCTTGTCTTTTGTCTGGCCTAGTAGAGATTGGTTCTATAGAAGAAATATTCTACCTTTAAAGGTGTTATTGCTGTCTTATTAAAAGTAATAGATTCAGCACCAGACGTATAACAATAGAGAAACAAAAAGAACAGTGGGACCAGCACCAGGGCTAATGTATTAGGTGTAATGACAGGTCTCTATGTGGTGCCATAATATAAGATCACACCTGCTGCACAGCTGACAGTCTGAGGCTAAAGGCGTTTCTCTGGTTCAGCACCTGCTAACAAGAGGCCCACAGCACTCTATGTTTTAACTGCATCTGTTTAAACTGATGTTAGTTCATGTATTTGTAGAATCCTGTTTATTTTGTGAATGCAGGTGCTAATAACAACTATTTTCATAATTCACTGTGCTAATTAGTTGCAGTTTTTTGCCTCAGTGTTTTTAAATGCTTGTTTTTAGATTCTGGGACGAGATCATGTCACATTTATCTAGAGGCTGGGGTTGGAATAAGAGTGCATACATACTTTAACTTGTTTGGTTTGAACTCAGTCTAATTCTGATGGATCTGGTTTAGTCCTGTTCTAATCCTGGATTAAACCTGCTCTAGTCCTGTTTTTTAACCCTCGTCTAGACCTGGTTTAGTTCTGGGTTTAGTCCCAATTTCAATTTGGTTGCAAGTGAACTTACCCTTAATTAAACATTTCGTTGGTGATTTCATTACCCAAAAAATATTCAAAAGTTAAACAAGAACAACCCAATTAACTGGTTCACTCCTGGTATTAACACTTGTGTCAGGATGGTTAACAGGCTCGTTAGCATCTTAAAATTCCTATTAACTTATGAAAGCAAAAAAGTATGAACTTTTTATGGGACTCAAAATGGGAGTATTTTTAAGGAATACAAAGCAAAACAAATGTGTTGAATATTTGGGTTGTTGTGGTGATTCTGAACATGTATGTTGTGATAGTCGACAGTGAGAAAGACCTTTGTGTTGTGTCCTTGAGGCGGCTCCTCGTTCCATCACAGAGGATTTGAAACTGCATTACTCTGGTCTAAATGAAGGAATGTCAGCCAGCCCTGTCAACAGCTGCTCTGTCCTGTTTTTTATTATTGTGGTGAAGGCGCAGAAGAGGCTGGATAACATCACACAGGTACAATACACAGTGAAAGTCACAATAAGAGCCCCTGTGATGACTGGGATTGGCAACATGGGTCAACAAGAATGGATTCTGTGATAAGCACCAATCCGATGGCTGGACCGCGGGGCTTTGATGGAGAGCAGGACACTGTTGCTGAGAGGCCGGTCCGGGAATGGAGGCACCAGGGGCGGATAAAGAGCTCCGGAGAATCACAGGAGATGAACCTCGGATGAGAACTGCAGGTGATGGAGAGCAGAGGCCCAGATGCACAGAGAGACCGGTGAAGAGGCAGAGCTACAGAAGACCAGACCGGCTCCATGACACACTCTGCTCCTCTAATGAGTCCCAGTCACGCATGAACACACCTCTGTGCTCCAGCACAGAAACACAAGCTCCACCAGAACCAAGCCCAGAACAGAACACATGATGCACACAGAGACGTGGACGCGCCATGAATGAGAAAGATAGTAACTGATATATCATTTTATCTTTACATCTCAACTGTTACCTCAAGTGTCTCAATCTGGAATAAACACACTCTGTAATTACAAGTACATTTAAGCAACATCCAACACCCAAACCTTATATCTAAAGTATCGTGTTGTTACAAGTTGTTACAACAAGTTGTTACATAGCGGGGTTCACGTTATGATAGGCTCTTACACAGCACGTTACATATTGTTGCAGCTTGTTACATAGTTAGTTACATGATATTACAGATAGTTACAGAGTGATACATAATCATTAGTTGTTACACAGTGCATCAGTTACACTGTTACACGGTACCTTTAAGGTTACTAAAGGTTGTTCCACAGTGAGTTACATATTATTGCAACTTGTTACCCCGTGTATTACTTTTTTAACAGATAATTACAGTGTTCCATTAGCATAAGTTGCTACAGGGTGTTATAAAGAGTGTTATATGCTAATGACACGCTGTTACACAGTGTGCTACATTTGATCATATTTGTTACAGAGTGTGCCACGTTACCACAGGTTATTATTACACAGTGCTTTACACATGCATTACACATTATTGCAGCTTGTCACGGTTACTTTCATGTTATTACAGGTTGTTACACAGTGTGCTACATTTGATCATATTTGTTACAGAGTGTGCCACGTTACCACAGGTTATTATTACACAGTGCTTTACACATGCATTACACATTATTGCAGCTTGTCACGGTTACTTTCATGTTATTACAGGTTGTTACACAGTGTGCTACATTTGATCATATTTGTTACAGAGTGTGCCACGTTACCACAGGTTATTATTACACAGTGCTTTACACATGCATTACACATTATTGCAGCTTGTCACGGTTACTTTCATGTTATTACAGGTTGTTACACAGTGTGCTACATTTGATCATATTTGTTACAGATTGTGCCACATGTTACTACAGGTTATTATTACACAGTGCTTTACACATGCATTACACATTATTGCAGCTTGTTACGGTTACTTTCATGTTATTACAGGTTGTTACACAGTGTGCTACATTTGATCATATTTGTTACAGATTGTGCCACATGTTACCACAGGTTATTATTACACAGTGTATAACACATTGTTGCAGCTTGTTACAGTTAGTTTCATGTTATTACAGGTTGTTACACAGTGTGCTACATTTGATCATATTTGTTACAGAGTGCGCCACGTTACCACAGGTTATTATTACACAGTGCATTACACATTGTTGCAGCTTGTTACAGTTAGTTTCATGTTATTACAGGTTGTTACACAGTGCAGCTCAGTGTGATTAATGTGGTTGGTACAATATATTAGTAAAATGTAGCTCACATTAAAGTGTGATCTTTGTGTGTTTGTGTCTTTAAGGTGACTAAAAGTTGTTTAATGTGTGATGCCAGTGCGGCCACGCAAGACTCCTGCCGTGATTTAACAGTACATGCACTCACTTAGCTCTGCGCCACCTGCTCTGTCTTCATCATAACCAGCCAAATCGCACGCTCAGGCCAAACAGCTACACATCAGATAGGCCCCGGGGAGTAGGGGAAGAGCCCGTATCATAGAGCGGTGACTAAATCCATTCAGTAATCTCCTTATGTGGCTGACACCGCACTATCAGACGAGCGCGTCGAGGTAACTGTCAGGGAATTTGATGTGCGTTCCCCTGTCACAGTCACTTTAGCGTGCACCTGTCAGTCAGAGCGTTATGCCCGGAGGGGACCCTGACAAGAGCAGAGTCGGCAGGAGAAGGAGACGGAGGGGAGCGAGGGGGTTCTGGAGGGCACTCAATCCTGGGACGGAGACGGGAACTGGGATAAAATGAGCCAGACTAGTCCCTCCAGGGCAGAGATGGACACTGGCGGTTCCACTGGGCGTTAGTCCGCTGCAGCTCTGGTGTCAGGGAGGGCGTCATTACAAGTGCTGTACGACGCAAATAGGAAATAGGGATGTCACGCTGTCAAAATAAAGCTACAATATGCAACTTCTAAGATTGAGGGTCAGCTACTTGCTTGTCTCCATGGTGATGTTATTTCTTTTCATGGGATGTTCGGGAGAGCATGGGATTGAATAGATTTGTCTTATTATATTTATCTTTATTTTGAGTTATGTCACAACAGAACAAACAGAACGTGGTACAGAGATTAATGCAATCTGTCCTGTTTGGCTCATACATGAAGATTGATGCTCAAAATGAAGTGGGAAGAACTACTCATTTTAAATAAATGATTATGTTTAAAAAATTAGCCCCGCATTTATTCAGGTGGTTTATAGCTCTTACTATGTGCAGGCTCACTTCTCCATAGATCTGACTGTAAACTTGTCTCCTTTGTGATAACCAAGTATATTTCTGTACTGTGAAATAATAAAGGCAAAGCAGCAGAAAAGTGATATGGGACAGTTTGGTTTTTTTTAGTGCTTTTTAAATCATGCTGTAATTCCTGATATTATCCTTTTATTCACTATCTATTAGTTTACCATACAAAAAGCAGAGTTAGGTTGTAGAGTAATGGCTCAGTCCCAGTACAGAACAAACTGTTATATATATTTTGCATTCATTTTTGGGCAAGACATCTCAACCATTGCCATTATAATTTTTAGTGACATTTTTAGTTATTTATCAAATTTTGTTATACCTATGTGTAAAATGTGTCTGTGTATGTTTTAGAATCATCCCTCTAAAAGACTTCTAAAAATGAGTCATGACTAATCGCATATCCAAACGTAAATATTTGCACACTATTCCTGCAAACCCCATTAAACACTGGCCAAGAATAAAAACAGCAAAATGGCGAGCCAACAGAACGCTCAGTCTCTTTCAGCTTGTTGTGTGGAAACAGTCTATGATCAAATAAGTGGCATTGATTTTGCGGCACAGTAGACACTGTTGCTGCATGTATATTGATTTTGTCCATCTTTGACTTGTCAGACCGGAGGGGTGAACAGTAATGGGAAAAATAACCCCCCTCCCTCCCTCGCTT
>JACN01040739.1:0-11439 GCA_000787155.1 Scartelaos histophorus
ATAAATAAATAAATAAATAAAATAATTGAGGCTTCTTCATGGAGATGTCCACCAGAAAAGTCACAGAGTATCCCTTTAACTTCACCAAAAAAACAAAACAAAAAACAAAAAACAAAAACTTATTTCAGGTGTGGACAAGAGCACATCTCCACCTTCTCCCATGTTATTAAAAGTCAATTGTACTTTTGGAGCAGTAGTCATTACATCTTGAGCCAACTGTCAAGTGAAACTATTCCTGTGCTCGTTATGATGCTCCCCTCTCCCTACCACAGCCCCCTAGCTCTGCAAAAGAGAACAGCTCATATCTCTGGCACGGCAAATGTTTTGAAAGCAGGTCGGCAAAGGTTACGCTAAGAAACATGGAGCGAGGCAGTGAAAAAGACAAAAACAATCTTGCATTTTAATTATTTTATTAAGAGCCTTGATGCTATTAAATGCCCCAGATACGTTCAGCTTATAGTGGTGGATTAGACTTGACAGTTGTTGCATTACCAACAATAAATATAGCAAAGGGCCGCGCCTGGGGCTGGACAGGACCCCTAACTCTGACCCTCAGATTTAATGATGAAAACAAGCATACACTCTCCTCTGCACTCGCTCCAGCAGAGGCACGTGCACACAGCGTTTGGACACACACACACAAAAATGAACCGGGGCTGACGCATTACTTCAACACAAGTGTGGCCTTCTTCTTATTCACGATGTAGTGTTACTGTTTCTGCTACTGGTAGAGCAGTTTTAGATAATCAGTATTAAACATTAAAGGGCCGTTATGCCATTTTCTGATCTGTTTTAATGTTGTTCACTCCTCAAAAACATAGTTGCGTTTTGTTTAACTCACACGTCTAACACAAACCTTGCACATTTAGGTTGATTCCACCATACAAGAAGTGACTCTAGGTATGTTTTAAAGGAGATAAAAACATTATAACAGTAAAGAAAACTCAATATAATCAATAGCACATGGGATCTTAATTGAAAGCATAAATTGTGGCTTGTGCATAAAATAAAAAATACATTTCTGAAGAGCAACTTGGAGCTAGTGTCGTTTGAAAAATCCTGCAAAAACTAAAATACCAACTATATACTTATTCAATGAAGATTAACCAAGTGACTATTTTAATGTATGTTTTAAAGAAGGTAAAAACATCATAACAGTAATGAAAACTCAATATAATCAATAGCATATGGGATCTTAATTGAAAGCGTAAATTGTTGCTTGTGCATAAAATAAAATAAAAAACATTTCTGAAGAGCAACTTGGAGTTCGGGTTGTTTGAAAAATCCTAATCCTGCAAAAACTAAAATACCAACTATATACTTATTCAATGAAGTGACTATAATTTAGTTTTGAACATGTTTTTTATTATCATTGTGGTAATAAAATTGGTATTGAGTAGCACAGAGCCAGTTGTTTTAAGATGATTTCAATTAAGGCTCTGTATGTTTGTAAGGGAGGTAATGGTAGGACAAGAACTCTAATAAATCGTCTAATATACCAGTTTGCATAGTCTCTGCGCTGGGACACTTTGACGCCGACCACTTAAGACCAAAAAAAAAAAAAAACTCATAATGAAAATGCATGTTTATTGTACTGGAGTAACATTCTTTCTTTAATTTACATTACAATTAACAGTAAAAGTTTCACAGGGATTTCAATGGTCAAATATAACAGCATTTTACAGTGAAAATAGAGGTGAACAGTTTTATGACAAAGGCGATTCAGTAAACAAAGATTCCTCCAGCGTCCCAACAGCTCTTCGTGGTGACAGTTTCTATGTTGTTTGCACAGACATAGACAAAAACGACATGGACAAAACAGCGGCTGTAAGTGGAGTTTTAGCACTAAAGGGTCTAATTAATTTGGTAAAAACAGATTAGGCATAACGTTATGAGAGGTGGAGGGTCCGTTAGCTACTTGTTTCCATGAAGATGTTACTGTTTTTCCCAGAATGTTTCATGGCATTTTGACTTTAGACATCTAGCATCTAGCACCTTTATTCATTACAGGTGTTTCGTTGTAATTCCTTCTATGAATAGGGGTGATTGTAAAGTAGTGTAGTGCTGTAACCTGCTTGTCTCCCTTGTGATAGATATTTTTAATCTATACTGTGCAAAGCAAGAACAAAGCAAGAACATTTTCATGGAGGTAAGTAGGTAGGGGATCCTCCACCAGAAGAACAGTTGAGCAGTGGACCTTTAAGAATTAGTCCAAATTAGTAGAATTGTGATGCACAACAAAACAGTGGGGTGGTCCGGTTCACCAGCCAAATCAAAATCACAAGTGTTCCAAGAAATGAACAACAACAGGTGTCTGTGCGCCCCAACAACAAATATGTTTTTCACGTTATGCTTTAACTGTCTGTACTCAAACAAATATGTCTGGATATCTTATTAAGTAAGGCTGTGACGCTGAAGTGCCTCATTACTCTGTCTGGTAAAGTGAAGGAGCAGATTAAGAGTTATCAGTTTCATGGAAAAAGAAACTTGAGATTTACTCATGGTGCAGTCAGTGCACTTTGTCGTAGTACTTGCACAGTACTTTTAAAGTCTTCCAGGTACACAGCCACATGCACAGATCACATCTCTGCAGGCGTGCCATTAAGACTACAGTTTCCCATTGGCAAAGGCTCCCTCCTGAAACTGAGGTATGAAGCTCTTGAAGTACGCTCTGAGGACACAGAGACAACAGTATAAACGCACAGCCAACTAAACATCCACATGTGACAATGATTGTGATCCTGCCGCTTCAAAGCAGAGAACAAATTCACTGGGTCAGTCCCAGCGCAGCGTGTGGTAAAGAGGAGATGAAAGCAAAGCTGTTTACTACAATAGTCCAAATGCATCTGCACCAGCACAAGCTATGGAAGAATCAGGGAGATTTTCATGCTTGTAAGTATAAGGTAAATATAAATACATACAAAAATAATTCAAATATCAAAGCAGAATTTACCGCTCAGCTCTGGGAAACAGACAAAGGCACAAAGCACATGTCAGACGGATCATTTTAAGCTGCGTTTATGAATGTTGCTTTTGCCAAGAACAAATAGAGGCCTATAGATTTCAGTGGGGTCATGTCAGTTTATGTACTCAGGGCGTGTACACACAGAGAGCTACCGCTGTAATCACTACTAAAGCGCATAGCATTTTTATTTGTTCATTTGGTTGTGCATGTTGCTTATAAACACGCTAGACAGTTGTCATGGCCACATTTAGAGCTGCTGGGCTTGCTAATTACCTCTTTAAATACAGACACAGGAAGAAATGCATGTGAAGCAGAGCAGAGGAAGAATATCTAAGAGCGAAATGATGTGATTGGGATTTGGGTTTTTAAATCTGTATTCAGTAACACATCTAGTAGCATTAACATTTGTGAAAAATATTAATATGAACTGATAAACTGCAAGAATTGTGTACATTTTTCAAGACGTCTACAACTGCAGTATGTACTGGTTAGAGAGGGGAACCAAGGGGAACTGCGACAGCATTTTTAGGATTGTTGCATCATTTCCTTTGCTGTATTTTGGGTTTTGGGGTTTTGCGCTTGGGCCCCTAACTTTGTTAATAATTTTCATGCTAATTATCTGCCCTCAAATGGAAAAATCCAATGGAAAAACCCAATGGAAAAGTACTTACTTAGCTCTTTTGGCCATCTCGTTGCCGTCCCATCTTGGACTGTATGGATATGATTTCTGCACTTGCGAGTAAAGCTGACCGCTGTTTGTGAAGTGGTAGACGGACTGGAAGGTGAGGGTGGGCTGGTCCCGGGGGAAGTACAATGGCAAATCCACTATAAACCCAAAAAGATACATATAAAGAAAAGCAGAAAAATTCAAATCATTAAGTTTGGTTTAACATCTTTACCATGCACTAAAAAACAAAAATCCTTCCACATGAGCAACAAGGTGAGTTTTGTGAAGCCCTCTGCATCATACTCCACAACGCCCCTGCAAAACAAAACAGTTTCATAGTTTATTTTCAGCTCTTAAAATATGAGAAATCAGTGAAAAGGTAATAACTGGATGTACTAACGTTCCAAAATGGCTCAGGAAAGCAGCAATGTACTCCCTGCGTTTGTGGTAACCTTGGATAACATACTGCACCTGCATAAAAGACAATGAGTGAAGAGGCTAAAGTGGTTTTGAAAGTACAGATTATGACTCTATGTACCCCAAATTATATAAAATATCTGCCATTAAAATACACATGTTTGTCAGCAGTCCAAGGCTTCCTCAACCTCAATACGTGTAACACACAAATTAATGGACAGAAGAGTGTAGTTACAAATCTATTTCAAATGCAGTAAAATATACACACACATACACAGCTAAGTACAAAATGTAACTTTTCTGGTGGAGGGACTGCTACTGCTACTGCTACTGCTACTGCTACTACTACTACTACTACTACCGCTGCTACTCCTACTACTGCTAATACTACTACTGCTACTGCTACTGCTACTACTACTACTACTACTACTACTACTACTACTACTACTACTACTACTACCACTACTACTACTACCACTACCACTACTACTACTACTACCACTACTACTACTACACTACTACTACTACTACTACTACTACTACTACTACTACTACTACTACTACTACTACTACTACTACTACTACTACTACTACTACTACTACTACTACTACTACTACTACTACTACTACTACTACTACTACTACTACTACTACTACTACTACTACTACTACTACTACTACTACTACTACTACTACTACTACTACTACTACTACTACTACTACTACTACTACTACCTACTACCTACTACTACTACTACTACTACTACTACCTACTACCTACTACTACTACTACTACTACTACTACCTACTACCTACTACTACTACTACTACTACTACTACCTACTACCTACTACTACTACTACTACTACTACTACTACTACTACTACTACTACTACTACTACTACTACTACTACTACTACTACTACTACTACTACTACTACTACTACTACTACTACTACTCTACTACTACTACTACTACCACCTACTACTACTACTACTACTACTACTACTACTACTACTACTACTACTACTACTACTACTACTACCACCTACTACTACTACTACTACCACCTACTACTACCTACTACTACTACTACTACCTACTACTACCTACTACTACCTACTACTACTACCACCACTACCACCACTACCAGCTTATCTTTATAGAGATGTCACTGCATTGCCTGGAATATCTCCACTGGGTGAATTTACAGGTCAGATCTATGGGAGCCCCCTCACAGTTAGCATCTACATTTATTAGTTTATTATTTTAAGTTAAACTAACCAACCAACTACAGTAGACTCACCTAGTTATAGAACTAGGTAAGGTGTAATAGAAATACTAAGAGACAAAATTAATGCCCTACTGTGAAACACTCCAGTAATAACAGACCAGCAGTGTAACAGGACCAGTAATTATTTAATTATTGTATTAATGTGAGTATGAAAGTGAACTGTGCATTGTTTTTGTGATGTGTTCAATATCTTTTTCTTCATAAAAATTGCATAAAATAATAGGTTAGGCCTCTTTACATTTTACAGAATGAATACCATTACCATATTATGCATTTCCAATCACATCAGTGCGTTTTTATTATCTCCTTCAACATCTGTCTTGAACCTTCCCTGGACCAGAAGCTAATGCTATAAGACGCATTACCTGTGGACCAGCCCACAGTGTAAACAAGGCCAAAGAAAAGCAAGATTAAGAGATATAAGACCTTTCAACAGCAGCTTTAAGTTTGACCTGAATACAAAATAACATAATATGGCGTCAGTGTTGATGTAGGAACATTGTTATGGGATTTCAGATTATCCTTTAATGTAATTTGGTTGTGACATTTCAATCCAGCGATGAGATGTAGATGAGGATGTAGGTAGGGCTGGGAAACTAAATATGAATCAAGATTCAGTCATTTCTAATTGTCAATGGTATGTTTTGGTGTGGACCAGAGTCAATCCATATGAGGAAAGACATTGTGATTTTTGTCATTATATTTGCCCTGCCATAAATGTTATAATATTGTAATGAGTAATGACTCAAACTAGGCTATTTTCTGATCTGTTCTTATGTTGTTTCCTCATCACAAACAGACCTGCAGTTATGTTTTGTTTCATTCACACAGAAATCCACATTTTTAGGCCAAGTTTTCTCAAATGGAAAACATCCTGTTCCACCTTGAGATTTCATGCCATGCCATACATCTGCACTGGAGTCATTTGGATAATTTCAGACCTGGAATTGCCAATCACTACTGAACAAAAGGTAAAAGGGGCTGTTAACTTGAAAACTACCAGTCCATGACATCACAAGGTTGAACAGAGCATTTGGATCTTTGGAGACTAATATAGATTAATAGATCAGACAGATTAATAATAAAGGTTTACTCAAACATGGCTTAAAGCTCACAAGAGTCAATTCTGTATAATATAGGACCTTTAAATCTAAAGAGAAGACTATATACAGATATATGCATATTTGTGTGTGTAGTACAATCATAACATATTTCTAATAACTGCTGTGTGACATAAAAATCTAAAGAAAATGTGGAATAGGATTTAAAATATATGTCTTTATTACACTCAGGAAGTACAGGTGATGATAGTTTTCCCCTCTACTAGCAGACTATTATCTGATTGGCCACCAGCCAGCTCTGTGCTCAGTCCTTTCATTTGCCTTTTAAGCTAACATACAAAAGATGTTTTTGGTCAAATTTATCATAACCGTTTCTACAACAACAAAGCCATTTATATATTAACAAACATCTACAATGTGCCTCTTGAAATAATAGTGACTTTTCTGAATGCTCACTTTTTGTCAGACAGAGAATGCCAGTCTCCCCTTTACAGATAAAGGACAAGCAGATCTAGTGTGGAGAGAGTGGAGTATGAGGACTACAGCAGGAGAGTGTATTGTTAGAGCCACTACTGTGCTTACTCATGGTTTATGAGTGAATGTTGGTGTTCTTAAAGAGAACAGCAGTAATCTGTGCAGCACACAGTCTGAAGGCAGCTTAAACACACTGTGACTCAGCTCCTGTTCAATGGTGTTTACATGCGACAGTGGAGGCGTGCATTTAGATTAGTGAAAAGCTGCAAGGCCACTACTCAATACTGTTTATTTAGTTCTGCCGAGTGCCTGTGTGTTTCGGGGGAACTGCAGATCACTGATTGCTCATGCCTATCCTCAAAAGGAAGTTCCACCCCCCACTGTCCATGATTGGCTGCCTGGAGGTTGGCATAACGCAACACAGGTGATGTTGTCGTGCAGGTATTTGCAGGTGCCCACACCCAGGCCTCGCTCAGTGCACTCCTTGTGTTTAACTGTCTGAACATGTGCCAGAGTTGCGGTGATGCAACAGCACCGGAAGTGCACCCTGATGTGCGATTGAGAAATGGCACCTACACACAACCCACAGAGCCTGCCTGTTCTTTCAAATAAACCAAGGTGAATCTTTTTATTACTTTTTTCTTTTAAGCAAACAAATTCTAAGTGCCACAGGAATAAAAAAAATATATATCCAAAGGATAGTGCTTCAGCTGTGTGAAGGGTCCTTAATACACACATGTAACAAGGAAAAAACACTAAAGAGCAATTATATTATTTATTAAGTAAGTTTTCAGAAGGACGGTGTCCCTGGATTAGCCAAGGCTTTCATTGGCAGTAATCCACACATTTATACTTTGTGTTTTGGAAACAAGATGAGAAAAGGGTTTCTTCCCACTACAACATATAATGACACACCATGTAATTAAAAAGACTTAAGAATTAAAAGAGCACCTTTATGGAGGTAATATTATACATGTATTATATCCATTATCTCTCATGAACCTGTAAAATGGATGCAGTGTGGAGTTACCCAAAACTGACATTACTGAATTTAAAACTATATTAACAAACTATAAAGATGCAAAAAAAAACCCAAGGCACTCATCTGTTAAAATAAAATGCCTTTATTAATTTACAGCATGTCTAAATGGACAACTTTAAACGTCCCGGCTCGTTTCAGCCTATGGCTTTCCTCAGGGGACAAACAGAATTCTGAGTGAACCATGTAAGTTAAATACAAGAAATCCACCAATAGGGCGGCTCCACCTGAAGAGAAGGGCCTCTTGGAAAACCTTTTTTTAAATAAAAAACTATACTTTAAAACTATAACTGCCACTGTACACACCCCTTTAACAATAGTTAGTTTATGAAGAGTATTACATGTAGCAATTATTTTTTGTTACAGCAGCTTGCCGTTAAAGATCAGGATTACACAATACAATCTAGATTAGAGCTGTTTTTTACTTTGTTTAATCAGACTTTAGCCTATATTTAAAACTGATCAAGACAAGGCCTTTTTAAGTCATGAACCAGTTCTGAACGAGATTAAATCATAGTTTAGGTATGCTTCAAATCTTCAGTAAGGCGTTTAAGCTTCTACTTGGAGAGCAATATTCTTTCTAAATTGTTACTATTTGAGAACTACTGATCTAAAATATATTATGGTGAGTAAATGAGAGATGTGATGTGGACACCAGGTGCAGAGTCTGTCTCACAGCTGAGGTATGCTTTACATTGTGTCATTGCACTCGGAGCATCTGGAATAAGTGGGTGTATGTGATAAGTGACTGCACAGGCTGGTATCTGGGAAATTGATATTATTGCTGTTTAGATGAGTAATGGCCCTTAGTATAAATGTGAACAATATTCTGTAGGCGTAAGGTCTTAAAAAGTGATTTATTTTATTTTATAAGAATAATTTGTGCAAAAATACCATAAATATGAATTATTAGTCACATGACAGTCACACACCTCTAATGTTTTCCAGCTGAAGTGACATAGATATGTTGTAATGGAAAAACACATTTCAGGATGCTTAGAGGTATGATTATCTCTACAGGAAGTCTGTTGGGTTTGTTCATGCAACTATTTCTGTAGAAATCTATTTTTGTGCTGGTTCCCTCTTATCTCTGCATGCAATTGTCATGGCGTGTTAAAAGGCCTTGCCCCAAATTTAACAGAGGGGGCAAAGTCCAAGGCCACGTAGATCAAAATGATTATTGTCAAATTATTATTTCTGTTGTACATCTACATGTTTTTATATATTTTTGATCACCTAAAGACTGAAATATGGTGACTGAAGGCTTCTACACAGATAATATAGGTGGTTTAAGTGTATTACTGATGAAAATCTCTCTCTTTTTTTTTTTTTGCTAAAACAATTGCCTAGTTTTTTCTAGTTTTGTAATTTCAGTGAATTTTACTTCCTGGCTGGACACGGGCAAAAGATATGACAAAACAGACGAATGTTACCTACCAACCATCATGTGAAAGGTCAAAATAGTTTATAGTTTATAGTATGATGATTTGACAAAATAAATACAAATGACAACACCTTTATTTTGTTAAATATTGACACTGTCATAAAAATGTCTTCCTTGTGCTTAAACTGTCACTGTATTTTGGATGGAATTGATGACAATAACAGAAGTAATCTGTATTAGAACTGAATTGTATATTTTTGTTTTTTACTTTTCTTTACGAACTGCCACTTTATTGATGTAAATTATGATGAATATTTACCTTTCGTACTATCCCACCAAATCAAGTAAAAATACAAAAAACATATTGTTCTGGCAAATGCACTTTAACCCAAGCAATCAAGTTCAGTAGTTTCATTCAGGATATGTTCCTCTGGCATCTGACTTGGCGAATGTCAAGTTCAATCAAACAAACCCAAAATAAGATAATAAAATTTCCTTCAACATTTATTCCTCTAACATGTGGGTGTTCACGTGATGTGAAGCTTGGAGCCTGTAGGCCATTTGAGGACAAGGATGTAGCAGACATTATTAGCTCACTAGTTAGCGTCCAGGTGAGCGAGGATAGAGAGGGGAGACAGGGGCGATCAGTATGCATTATGTGTGGGTGAAGAGTGTGAGGGAGGGTGTGGGGACTGGCCATGTGGGGGATGGGCTTCTCTTACCCCCCAAGCAAAAAGGCATTACATCTCGTCTCCTGCTCTGCAGAGCTACCTGTCAACCTGTGGAAGCCAGGAAGCAGCAGACAGACTATGGAGAATGGCCAGGACGCCCACATTGCCAAACATACGTGCATCAGTGCACATGCTAACAAGTAAATGGCTATACACAGCTGAGGCAAGAGCTGGATTAAAGAACCCATATTATGCTATTTTCTTATCTATTATAATGCTGTTTCCTTATCACAGACATATCTGGACTTGTGTTTTGTTTCATACACACATTTAACACACAAATCCTGCATATTTAGGCTGAATTCTTCTCTCTGACATAACAAATTCTATGTTCCACCTTGTGATGTCATGTGGTAATATGGGAAGTGCTCCACTGTGTTTTTTAACTTCATACAGTTTCACCTTTCAGCCAATCTCTTCTAAACTAAAGGTAAAAGGGAGCTGTTAACTTGAACACTATTGCTTCATGACATCACAAGTTGGAATAGAGCATTTTGAGATTTAGAGATGTAGACAGACTAATTATAAAGAATAACTCAAACATGTGTAAATGAAACGAAACACAACCTCAGGTATGTTTCTGAGGCGCTAACAACATGGCTTAAAGTTTACAAGAGTCAGTTCAGCATAATATAAGCTTTAAATATCATGCAGGACATAACAAAAGCAAGAACAACCATGTTAACAATTACCTTATTGGTGAGTAACTGGCAAACTTGAGGTACATAGTCAATCAGGCATCCCCCACTGGGGAAGGCTGGGATGTGCAGTGCAGAAGACCCTCCGAGTGCACTGAAAGAGAAACAAACACATGTGAACCATGCAACTCAAAGACACACCGGGGTCCAAATTACACAATATTTATATGATTTACAGTGTTGTTGAAGAGATTGCAAAAGACAGTCTCATCACACATAGTCAATAAGCAGTCAAGTGTACTTTGTAGGCATGTATTCACAACTTTTTCTCATCTTGTTTTGATTTTAACAACCTTAATTACTGTGAATTTCAGGTGTTAGAGAAGAGAGGTTGAAACAGTAAAGATTAATTAAGCAGTTTCAATGGTAATGGTAAATAAACTAATGGAATAAAAGTATCACACAGACACTGGTGAGGTAATAATATGTTAGTAATGCGATGAAGAGGGATAGATTTGAAAACATTTCCCCCAGAGGCCATTAAGTGGAATAGAGAGAGAAGCTGAGGAGGCTAAGGATCTTGTTTCTCTGATGGAGAAAGGGCAAAGATGGGTCATGGCAAATACTCAAACTACATTTTGTCAGAGGTGGGAGAATGTATATAATGATGGGTTGAGATATGACTGAAGAAGGGTAAAAAATTGCAGGATGTGGCGTGGCCAACCTTGAGAAAGATTCTAAAATTAAAGCCACAGTATGTAGCTTTTT
>JACN01090565.1:0-11170 GCA_000787155.1 Scartelaos histophorus
CAATAAATACTCCAAATGCATTTTAAAAATGCATTAATAATAAAAAATATTAATATTTCTTTAAGTACAGTTTGTTTTTTCTTTTTTTGTCATGATTACGGGTGAGGCAGGGCCTCACCTGCCTCACCTGACCGCACGTCACTGCTGTAACTAAATAAATGCAAGATATAAACGTCAAGTGTCTTCGAGTGTCCTGAAAAGCACCATATAAATAAATGTATTATTATTAATCCATATTGCGAAACTTTCCAGGCAACACAATAAATTTCCACGGAGATATAAAGATAGATAAAAACAGGAAAGTTACACAACGCTCACAAAGTCTGATTTTTCTACAGAACAGTTCAGTCAACACTGGTTAAGAAATTAGTCATTGAAAAGTATAACTGCAGGTTTGTCGACGCTTTCAGCCAGAGGTTTATAACATCACAAAGTCTAGTCAAACTTTGGTTAAAGGTCGTCAATACAAAATACTTAAAAAGGCACAGAAAATAGCAAGATGTTAGACAAAGAGAATCAGATAAGCAGCAGAGACACAGTGGTGCAGCAGCACAAATGGTTTCATCAGACAGAGGAGGAGGGTCCAGGCCTTTCAAAGGTTTCTCCACCATTATTGAGCCCAGCGCTTTCACTCTTACCCTGTTTTGAAACTCGACCACTGGTTTTCCATTTCAGAGGAGGCTCCCGCTGTGAGACAATCTGAATCCCTCTAATGTGTGGACTCAAATGAAAGGCATGGAGCGTGTTTACCTTCAGGGAGATGCTGGACGTCCTATAGAGAAGAGGAACATCTAAGGAGCACATGTCCCTGGTGTTACGGGGTCAGAAGTGAACGCAGGGCCGTCATATAAAGACACAAGCAGATTCAGAAGGTTCACGAGGTTCATCCTCCATATTCTCCATTTAACATGCACTTTATTCATATGTTTCATGTGCGTCTTGCGATCACTAAAGAAATCCTGGTCCAGCATGAATTAAACATGACTGTCTGAGAAAGAAAAGCTGGTCACAAAAAGGAAAATTATATTAACTTAACAAAATATGGACCCAATTTTGACCGTCTTAAACATGAAAAACATTCTAAACTAAATATTTTGGTTTTCAGTGGTCCAGGGTTAAGTTTAAAGGCGTTAAAATTACATTAAAATGCTTTATAATTTGATGCTTTTTGAGCACTGGAGATAAAGACAAGCATTTGTGAATGAACAAAACACTTTTCCAGGTCTGTTTTAGAGGGTGTCAGGGGCTTAAAACTCACAATAATTCATATTCTGTGTAATACAGGAGCTGCTCTTCATATTTTTCATAACAATATTGTGGCTTCTTGGAACCTATGTAACATTTTATCATATTCCAGTCTGTCTTCGATCCCTTGTGGTCCATTATTTTTTCATGACAGTGTTAGTATGTCAGGAATGCTTCAAGATGAATGCATTTCCCTCAATTCATGACATGTTTTATGGAACTGTACGATAAATTACCACATGGTCTGACAGTGAAGCTCTGTATTAATATTACATGACTGTATATGTGCGCCACTCTGGGCCCAGTACAGCTGAGAAAGCAAAGTGAAAGTGCATTCTTATGGAGGCCCCAGTGCACACTTCAGCACACATTTAGGTTGGAACTCCCCCTCTGCCGACTTCCTCTCCGGCACCTCATACACCCACATCCACCCACATCCACCCACATCCACCGGCTTCCTGTGCTCAACATCTCCAAAAAGATTTAGAAGAAAATGTTCACTGCAAAATGATCTGTGAAAACTTGATGATGAAGCAATTTTTTCCATAACATTTTTGCATAGCTTTATTTTTTAGTTTTATCTTTACCCTATTGCAATGAAATGAGTCCAGAAAACAACATCCAAGAGCATCTGGAACTGGTGTTAAATAGTAGCAACTAATGAAACATTTCTCATAGATTTTCTGAAAAAAAAAATACAAATATTTGGCATTAAAAGGCCTGATGCTACATATTTAACATATTTAAACCCCAAATTTAGCTATTTCAAAGCAAAATAACATTATGATTTATAAAGCTGCAGAATTGCCTGTGGAAAAGTGTATGGAAATGTTACTTTTTGCACATTTGCACCCGGAGATTTCCCTCGTTCTCAGAGGTCGTGCGTGTGAAGCAACAGAACACAAGTCTTAAACAATCACCAGACATTGAGACATTTAAGAACAAATTCCTCTTGTCTCTCCATAGCAAACTCTGCATTATTTAGAGCCTCCATCACCCCCTCCCTCTGCATCCATGTAGCAAGAACCAGGGCAAAGGCAAACCCGCCACCTGCTCGCCCTCCTCTCGTCGCCCGGGTTGAAAATACAGTATGGGGCCAGGGCTCTTAACAATGGGGAAGTCTGTCACGCGGCTCCCTTCCCTTAATCTCCCCCGACATAGCTTCAGAGGGCTGGGATTTGCTACAAGTCAATGCAAGAATGGTCCTGCGGCGTGTATGCAAAACAAGCATGTACTTTCAAAGCCAGCGTGAGACAGGAAGACACCTCACACATCGAGAAAAAACACCGCACAAAAGTGAGTGAAGTTAACCCTCTCATCGCCTCCTGGTCTGTGTTGATCTTCCTCTTTTCGCTGGTGAAAAAAAAAAACATGACAGGAAGAAGGTTCAAAGTGTTGTTTTTGCTTTCATATTTTTAAATTTAGCTCAGAATTTTACAGAGTGGGGAAACGCACCATGTGACGAAAGTGTAACTGTGCCAAAGTCTGAGGATGTTAGAAATGTGTAAGTCGTAAAAAAAAAAACAGAAGTTGAAACAAAGAAGCAAAGATATGAACTGGTACGAATGAAAGTCATGCCACTTTCAGCCACTAGATGGAGTCACGAGTTACAAGGCGCAAAACGTGTTATTGGTGCAGCGTGATATAGTTTTTATGTGTGTTTTAAAGAGTCTAGACAAGGCAACAAAGAGATCGACTGTTGAATGAATAAATTGTTGTCGTACCACTTTGTGCCACTAGATGGAGTCACGAGTTACAAAGCGAACAACGAAGAGAAACGTGTTATTGGTGCAGCGTGATATAGTTTTTATGTGTGTTTTAAAGAGTCTAGACAAGGCAACAAAGAGATCGACTGTTGAATGAATAAATTGTTGTCGTACCACTTTGTGCCACTAGATGGAGTCACGAGTTACAAGGCGCAAAACGTGTTATTGGTGCAGTGTGATGTAGTTTTTATGTGTGATTTAAAGAGTCTAGACAAGGCAACAACGAGATCGACTGTTGAATAAATTAACTGTTGTCGTACCACTTTGTGCCACTAGATGGAGTCACGAGTTACAAAGCGAACAATGAGGTGAGACATGTTATTGGTGCAGAGTGATGTAGTTTTTATGTGTGATTTAAAGGCAACAAAGAGATCAACTGTTGAACGAATGGTTGTCGTACCACTTTGTGCCACTAGATGGAGTCACTAATTACAATAGGCTGGATTCACACATCACAAACCAGGAAGACAATTGGAAAGAAGCAATTACCGACAGTGCGTCTCCTACCGACTGTGACATGTGCGGATGTAAGTGTTGATTAGCTGAGCACCACAATTATTTTCCATTTTTTCCTAGATTTTGTCAAACTTACTCCGGGAATAGAACCTGCAGGAAGTTGTCATTGCTTCTTTCCGAATGACTTCTTGGTTTGTGACGTATCGTGGATAGAATAGAAGGAGCTCAGACGCACTAAACAACGAGGAAGCCGAGAAACAAAGCACGAGACGATATGAACTGTGCGAACTCAACGGCGTCATACCTCCGTCTGTCACTAGATGGAGTCACGAGTCACATGTTCACAATAAGGTGAAGCGTACGACCAGATAAAGCTGCTAACACTGACAAAATGTAGTTTTTTTTGACAGCGTTTTAAAAATGGCCGACATATAGAACATAACTGAACAGTGGAGCATGTGCGGCTTCATCGCAGACCCATATTTTCCCTTTTCTTTAAACGCACGGCACGATTTGTCCGTGTGTTTGCTGCATGTTTTGCCGGAGCCTCCTCCCTCTTTGTTAGAAGTCTACTGTATGTTGTCATGGAGAGGCCAGGGCCACAGAAATATGAGCTGCTCTCGGGCCTTTGCCAAGAACCATAATAAAGAGCTGCTCCTTCTGCACCGCCACTTGTGAGCGCCGCAGCAACACGATATATTAATTACCCCGAGCGAGGAGCAAGTGCGTCTCCGTGTCATTCACCAGCGAGGGCAAGAAAACCACGCCATACAAGAAAAATTTCCAAGGCACGTCCTAAAAATAAAGCAGGACTGTACGTGCCCGGGGTATTAACTTCCACTCTGATGACCCATTTTTCCATCTCAAAGGGTCTGCGGTGGTTATAAAAAAAAAAAAGGAGAAGCAAAGAGGGGGGAGCAGCCAGTGCAGCCAATCACGTGAATTTAAAGCAGGCTACAAATCCTGGTGGAGTTGTGCTGTTCTGTGGTTGGGGCGATGCCTTTTACTGTCATCTGTTTTTCCATTTCCTCCCCGCTGCTGCTGCTGCTTCTCTCTAATTTAACCTGTTCTACCGCAGTGGGCTTCCTCCAGCTCCAGCTCCAGCTCCAGCAGAGGCTTGTTTACATTCAGTGTGTGTGAAGCAGATTAAAGACTGAACCTGAACCAGCAAGAAATGACCCAGAATAGGAGCGTGTCATTCCAAATATAGGCCAATATACGCTCTCAGGTCATGCCCACAACATCTGGATTAAACTTATGATTTGCTGAAATGTGTGTTTTTTTATATTCCATTCGGTTGTCTGGTTGTAGCTCTTGACTCCATCTAGAGGCTGAACGCGGCGTTTTTTTGTCATACTTAATGAGGCTGTGAAACGTCCATGATTTTGTGGTTAAAATCGGAACATACAGATTTGGATTGAACTTACTGAACCGGATAAAAGAGTCGTTAATTGTGGCACCTGCAGCGTGTTTGGACTGTTCTATATGTTTGCAGAGCTGTAACTCATGACTCCATCTAGAGGCTGATCGCGGCGTTTACTGATTTTGTGGTTAAAATCGGAACATACGGTCGTTACGTTTCGTTGCCGATTTGGATTGAATTTGCTGAACTGGATAAAAGAGTCGTTCATTGTGGCACCTGCAGCGTGTTTGAACTGTTCTATATGTTTGCGTAGCTGTAACTCATGACTCCATCTAGTGGAAGAAAAGGGTATTACAGTTATTTGCACGTCAAAAGCCCTTTTTTTCCCCCATGTATTTGTGCAAAATATGTCTCGCTCCGATCCAAACCTATTGTTTAAACAGCAATTAAAGTCAAACGATGCTGTTTTCATCAAATATTATGGTCTGAGAATCAGGAAGCATCTAGTTTAGTTGCGAAAAGCACTTATAGACTGAATAATTAGGATGCTCAGAATGGATAAGGTCAATTTGAAGCTGACCTCTCTGTGTTTGTCACGTTTTGACCACAGTAAAAATGAGGTAGAACATCTCACCTCTCGTCGTCTTATCTTTCCCTGTCATAACCTTTTGTAATGTTGCATAGTTTCCCCCCGGAGCCTTTTGTGCGTCGCAGCTTGTTTACATTCTGAGCCGGTGCAGATGTGGGTGTGGCGGCCTCCCTCAGCCATTCACCTCCCAGTCGCAGTAATGACATCCACATATCTCCTCATCACGAGATCCTCGATAAGCCGGAAATCCAATACTCCAGGCTTCGCTTCTTCTGCCTTGGTCAAACATTTAAAAAAAAAAACCTGCATGAAACTATTGGCTGCAGCTGTTTAAAGGGCCTAATGTGCTATTCTCTTGTAAAATAGAATGTTCATGATGTTTGTGGTGTTATCTAGTAATACAGGAAGTGCTCCACTGTGTTTTTAAACTCCACACATCTTCACGAGAATCATTTGGATGATTTCAGCCCCGGAATTGCTCGTTTTTACTGAACAAAAGGCAAAAAATAACAGTTAAATTGAAAACTACATGACGTCAAAAAGCAGAATAGAGCAGTTTTAGATGTAAATAGTCTAATAATCGATTTACTGACGTGGGAATGAAACAAAAAAACAAAAAAACACAACTCCACATGTGTGTTTTGACAAGGTAATATTATAGAATACATTTGGTGTAATGTAGGACCTCTAAATAATAATAAGTACACAGAGGCTAACCGGTTTATACCAAATAGTGGTTTGGATCTAAACAAATAAACACTATAAATCTGAGTTGCACCAAAATAAAAGTGTGTTTGCTGAAAGAGCAAATGTACCACAGTGTTTTCAATACAAACAGCCTTAATGTCGCTTCTGCTGATGAAGTCATGAGGAACGGCTCATGTCAGAACTCAGAGCCAAGTCAAAGTTTGCACGATTTATTCCACTAAAACACACTGGACACACGGACTTAAGATGTTCATTTGTTTTCCTGCTTGGTTTTTGCCTTATTTAGTTGTGCATTTGTGTGTTAACCTCTGGGCCGACTTGTTACCCGCTTTAGACCAGCGTCGGTGGTTCTTCTGGGCACATTTTCCTCCATTTAGGAAAGATTGCACTTGTGTAATACGTTTCCGAAAACAAACACTTGGACATTTGTGCTGTAATGACCGGGATGGAGGGAGGAAAGAGGAGATTGTGGAGCCTGGTGCAGAGCGAGGCTGCAGCTACGTGGAGCTGCCATGGCAACCACTTATAACAGAGCTATTTCTGTCTCTTTCAACTCCCAAACACAGCTGCTCCTATAGAACTCTCATCCTGCTCTAGACATACAATCTGTGTTTAGAACATGTACACGAGCTTTGTCACACGCGCTGACGATTGGGTTTTAGCTTTAACCTTTTATTTTTCTAACACTTTGAGCAGCACCAGATGTAAGTGAGAGTTTTAAATCAGAATGAAGACGTTTTTTACAAAAGACACGACTGAATCCATCTGGTTATGATCATGTTTGGACCTGAGAACAAAGCCTCACATCTGCGAGTCTAGTTTACTATACAATATTTTATATCACTGCCCGTTGTGTTACTGCCAGGTGACGGTCACTGATGTGGGTTTCTGAGTTATGAACAATTAGCACAGTTTCCAAAGCAATTAACAATTAAAAACACAATATTCAGCCCTCAAAATGCTGTCTACAAAAAGCTGAAACCCAATATTAAAAGAAACCCTGCACTATTTAACCGGGTTGGTGGTCCAATTCCCTCACAATCCTGTGTATTTTATCAATGTGTCAATGTGCAAGACACTTCATCCTCACTGAGCAGACTGGAAAGTGTCCGTGTCTCATACAAAAGGAGCATTCTGCTGATAATCTTGTTGTTTTTTACCAAACTGTTGCAAAGTAAAACTGATCTTGATAAAGCGTCGCTCTGTTGTTCTAAAATCCTGCAGATCCAGTTACTTTTGTGCATCATTTCTGTTGACAAGTGTTTCAATAATGATTTCAACAGAGTCATTACAACACTCCCTGAGCATTTGACAGAAATCCTTGCAGATTACACTGGCAGACCGGGCCCCTGCTCAGTGTCTGGGGGCCCTGGCGTTGGCTCCAATCACAGGCCATTTCCTGAAAGTCTAATAAAGAAACAGGGTTCACACATTATTACCAAAAAAAGATTAGAAGCCGTTAAAAAGCCGCCCCCAGGAGCACATGGGTTTGCGTATTTGCTGCAGGCACCGGCGCCATTGTTGTCGCTCTCAGCCATCCACGTCTTGCCCTTTTACGCGTTTCTCAGGCCGGAGCAACAGCGCCCCCTGCCGCACGGACACGGCCAGGTCACGTGTTTTGGTGCTAAATTCAGCCACAAGGAGCTGACTCATTCTGCATTTGATGAGGCTCAAACGTAGCAGGAGTGCAATTAAAGTAATGACATTAATTTAAAAGAACAGTTGTTAACGCTGTTTTGTTTCTATTATTACAGTTCCCATTATGAGGAACACAGGAGGTGAATGTGATTAAAACTAATACTTGTGCTGTGTCATCCTCAAAGGCAAAGCAAAGAGGGTTATGGCCACTTGGTTTGCATATTAATGACAGCCCCAAACTTTCTCTTTCATTTTATTTTGTGGATTATAATTGATTTGTGCATTTCTTTTGAGATCAGTTAAATACATTGGCTCTATTCTCATATTTATAGGCCACAACTCTCATATTTCTGGCTGTCCAGAGCAAATGTAAGAGACGCATCGTGCAGCCTGAATGGAAACATGGAGGGTTTTTTGTCATTTTATCACACACATGGACATATGTTTGGATAAGAATAAATGAGTGATCCAAATGCAGGAATAGATCTTATAGAAATCACACATTGTCTTGATCTATGTGTCAATAATGTGCGATTATTATAAGTTTGTTATATCCCAGAGGTTTATATTTGCCTTATTGTTTTTGAATAAGCCTCGTTATATTCAGCACTGCACCAATATTTCATTTAAGTACTTTTTAAAGACCCTATGTAACATTTCCACCTCACTTGTCTCCATGGAGATTGTGTTGCTTTGGTTTCAGGTCAGATCTGGAGACATATAGAAAAACCTCTAATTGAACAAATACAAAAGTAACAATGGAAATGTTACACAGTGCAGCTTTAACCACAGTCACTGTAAAAACCAAATGGACCTTTACTGGTCCAAACCCGATAAACCGGAGCAGCTGGAGACCTGCTCCACTGACCCAGTCTGTCCTGCTCCAGCCCCACTGGCATCAACTGTGCAGCCACGAATAGAACAAGGCCAATGGTCCAGAGTTTGGTTCAAGGACCTGCTTAACCTGAGATGTGGTTCTCCTCCTCCTCCTCCTCCTCCTCCTCTTCCCCATAGGACTTATTACCAGCGAGACACAGTACAGCAGGCTAGACTCCCCCTTTCTTTCTAAATGAGCGCATAACTGGAAAAATGGTACACTGTCCTCCATTTAGTCCTCACTCGACATTTCTGGGCCGCTGTTCAATTTTCATTTTTCACTCCAAATGTAGAAAAACTATTCGCCCACTGCTCCTGTTTCCTGGCAACAACCACCGAGGCGTTTTTTTTCTAGTTGGGCCGTGGAGACCTTTAGAAAAACAGCTGCAGACAGGATAAAAATAATTACGGCTCTATTTGTCTTCCAAGAGACACACTTTCGGACCAAACTTACTCCCTGTTCCTTATTCAAGCTGCTCTACTTCCACTGGCACTCGTCATGAAGCCATTCAAAATATTCTGAGCCATGTATACAATTATATGCACTGACATATGGACTGGAGAGAAAAGGGAAAAATGGAAAGTAAATGTAATTACACAACTGCAAATGTACAATACAGAGCCTGGGCCAGTGAGGTGTCGACACTTTGCAAATCTGCAGGTCAGAACACCAAAAAAAAGTATTGATTTTCTTGTGAGGAAAATAGTTTTGCTTTCAAACCTAGATTTTTATACTACACATGTTGTATAACGTTTACTTTGTGGAATCCATGAAAAAAAAATCAGACATATAAATAAGTGGGAGGAGCAATAAGGCCCTAAATGGTTGAAGGAAAATTCCTAAGTTCTGTGTTCTAACTCTGCAATGGAAAATAAAAATATAGAAAATGTGGTTTTTAGTTCAGCTTCTTTAAAAACACCATTTTCATTGCTAGACTGAGGCCTTGGAGCTTGTGCCAGTCACTGTACAGTGGCCACTACCAGGATTCTCCACTATTGAAAGTGTTAAAATATTCCATGCAATACTACTGCCCCCTGCTGGTCAAAATGAACGAGTTACAGTTGAGCTTGTACATGTTTTATTGTTTAGTTTCTCACCATGAGTAGATATGCAAGAGACTATTGGTTATAAAAATAACATTTAACAAAGTAACGAATGAACAACAGTGCGCTCAACACAAACTCAAACACAAACTACAAACTTGACACCATATCAGAGTTTCATTATCCCTAAAGTTTCCCCAATTATAATTAATTTTAGTACAAAATAAATAAATTGAAGGTGGTAAGTTAGTCATCTTTTGTTGGATTGTAGGACTGTGAAACCATCCCAAGAATGTCTAAATGTCATGAAGTTCAGGGTGAAGTGTCAGATGGATGAAGACTTGTCCAAAACTGGGCTGGTTAAGTCCACCTTAGTCACAGCAGTGAACTAAACAGTACTCGTTCAGAAAGGTCTAAAATCCCTTTATGGAATATTAATAACACTATCTCATCATTCAACGTCATCTTCTGATAAAGACTGGGCGCTGATGATGCGCTGCAAAACACAAACAAACATTATTACAGTCTACAACTTTTAAATTCCCCAAAAACATTTTTTTTCATAAATTTCATCAGAAATGATGTAATGCAAAAACTTGTATTAAATCTTTGAATCACTTTAGTTTAACACTTCAAAGTAAGTTTGAGGATGGACCGAAAATTACAGATCAGAGCCGATTGTACCAAAGTGCGGCCAGCGGCGAGGCCTGTGCAAAGAGGTCGGGACTTCTCTTTGAAAACACATTCTCATTTCCAAAAATCATTTTTCTGGACTTCTCACAATTTCATCACAAAATCATAAAATATTAATTAATGTGAAGCTATTTCTACAAGAGGAGCTTACATGCGCCTACATTGTACATTCAATTAAAAAACAAGGACATTATATTAGCTATTGTCTTAGGGGTGAAATAGCCAAGAGCAACTGATGTGTCTCCAAGCTTTGGAATCCTACATTTTTTATTGCACCCTTTCTTGTCCCAGAGGCAGAAAAGAGACACTGGGGGGTTTTCAAGGATGCATTGTGCATACTGTATTAAAAAAAAAGTATTAAACACAGATAAACTCACCTGGCTGATGCTGGGGAGCTTTGTGAGCAGCATCTGGAAGACTGGAGGGGGCAGGGTCTGCTGAAGGACCTGGAGGAGCTGCTGTGGCTGACCACATACTGCGATGGCATTGGTCAGATGGTCTACACCCTTCTCAAATTCACCTGAGAGAGCACGTTACAGTGAGTATATAAAACCTAAGACATACAGGAACATAGGGGCAATACAAAGAAAATAAGAGGAACAAGTGATAAATGTCTTAGAGGTGAAATAGCAAAGAGCCGTGGTATTTACTCTCAGCTTTGGAGTTCTAAGTTTACTGTTGCATCCTTTCTTGTCCCAGGGACTATAGCAGTGACTGAGGGGTTTTCAAGGATGCTAAATGTAATTAAATTCAGTATTCAGACCTCAGGGCGACCTTTCTAGACCACCATAA
>KN516845.1:0-14710 GCA_000787155.1 Scartelaos histophorus
GGGGCGGCAGGGGCGGCGGGTACAGGGTCACGTCTGTCGGAGGGGAGCGGGCACACGGATCGGAGCAGGAAGTCTTTGATGGAAAACGCCGAGGACCCCGAGGAGCGACAGGAGAGAATGGCTTTATTATGATGACCCGGCCTCAGGGGTCAAAGGTCAGAGCGGGACACACGTCTATAAAAAAGACGCCGAGTGCATTCGCTAAAGGCAACGATAAATCTGTTTTCGTTTCATCTGCTTTTAATAAGTCAGGATGTTTTGGCGGAAAGTGTTGAAGTGTTTGTGACAATGAAAAAAAGCATTTCCAAGACTTTTGTGAATTTTGGCATTGCGAAATCAGAACCAACATTTATTTGTCATTTCAGTATGAAAAATTCGCAGAAACAAAACTGTACCAGGTTAAAAAACGTTTTGAAGAGGTTTAAAGTTATAAAGGCCCATTGTTTTTTGCCTGGGATCTAAAACACACACTTCTTCAATAATTTATAAAGACCTTGTCACTGCTGAATCACTGCTGAGTTCAGGTGGGCGTGACTGACAGGTGGATCAGCCAATCAGGGGCATGCATGGTCAGTCTGCGTCAAAACCAACATGGCCGCTTAATGTGGAAAATAGAAAAGAAATGAATATTGCAGGAGACTGAAAAACACTGGATTTCTGCAGAATCAGTGACCGAAACACTAAACTTTTATTTGATTTTGTTTATAAATGATGTTACATGTCTTTTCTTTTCTTTCCAATATTTAGTGAATCGACGCAAGAAGCAGCGCAAAAGCACCAGAAAGAGCTTTAAAGTGCATAAAAGAACATATTTAGTATCTTAAATGTGCACTGTGTAACTTTTCTGGTGGAGAGTTTGTCAAATCCTTTTTTTTACCATGGATGTGCTATTTTTATTGTTTTGTCAGGAATGTTTCACAGTCGTAGGGATATTAAACCTTTCTATCGTCATGGAAACCAAACCAGACCAAGCTACAGGTTAGATCTGCGGATGGGCGACCGCACTCACAGTCTGAATGTCCGTTTTTATAGGTATTTTTGAGCTATAAAACCATCTGTAACTGAATAAATATGATACTGTGGTAAATTCCAGGCATAACCACAGAAATAAGCAGTCAGAAAGTTACACGGTGCAGCTTTTTATTTAGAATTTCATCATTCCAAAGGTAAACACACTTCCTCTCTCAGTTTGAACTATTATAAACAAATCGGTCATTTCTCTGCGTGATTAGTTTGTAATGAAATCAGACCCACGTTGGCTTCTGTGATATAAATAATCCACGTAAAAAGAGCCAAAAGTCCCATCATTAGGCGCTATATCCTTCCCACTGACTCGGCTGAAATGATAAAAGTGGTGTTCTTCTTTTGAATCAATGACACAGCACTTTGATTCTCTTTCTGTGACTCATGAGGCCATTCATTATCAGATCTCCACATGCTAAAGTCTGAGGAGCCCTGATCTAAACAATGAGCCATTGTTCCTCTCCTCCAGGAGCGAGGCACTGTGGACGAACTGCCAAAGCCCAAAGAGAAGTGGGCAGACGGGGTCACATTTATGGTTAATTATCAAACACTAGAAGATGGCCAGAAGATGAGGAAAGGCAGGTGCAAAACGAAAAGAAATATTTAGACCTTTGAAACTCATCACATACTGTAGATTACTAACACAAATATGAGATAACAAATACTGCAAGTTTGACATTATCTAGTTTCATATTTTACTGACTCACAATAAATGAATACAGTTAAGATGGTTGAATTGTCTTGCCAAAGGACGCAACAATAGGTGGGCATATGTCACTTCTAACATGGCCCAACGGCGTCATTGAGACATTTTTAAGGCCAGGATTTTTACTGTCTTTATTTATTCTTTAATTTCCTAAAGAATTCTGGTCATTCTAATTATTAATGTTGTAATCAAGAGTAACTGAGACCAAGACCTGTCCGAGACCACAGAGTCCGAAGACCAAGACCTCCGAGGGTTGAAAACCGAGACAAGACCAACACTACGAAAGGTTGAGACCGAGACAAGCGCAGGACCACAGGCCATCGAGACCAAATGTTTTTATGAATCTCCATTTTATCACTCGTCAAATGTCAGACCTCGAGACCGAGACAAGACCGAGTCCAAGCACCTTCGAGATAAAGACCGAGTCCAAGCACCTTTGAAACCAAGACAAGACTGAGTCGAAGAATCTTTGAGGTAGAGACAAAATCGAGTCCAAGCACCTTCGAGATAAAGACCGACTCCAAGCATCTTCGAGACCAAGACAAGATTGAGTCGAAGCACCTTTGAGGATTGAGTCCAAGCGCTTTTGAAACCAAGATAAGACCGAGTCCAAGCAGCTTTGAGACCGAGACAAGACCGAGTCCAAACAGTTTCGAGATAGAGACAAGACCGAGTCCAAGCTCCTTTGAGATAAAGACCGAGTCCAAGCATCTTCGAGACCAAGACAAGATTGAGTCGAAGCACCTTTGACGATCGAGTCCAAGCGCTTTTGAAACCAAGACAAGACCGAGTCCAAGCAGCTTTGAGACCGAGACAAGACCGAGTTCAAGCGCCTTCGGGACGGAAACAAGACCAAGTCCAACCACCTTTGAGATCGAGACCAGACCGAGTCCAAGCGTCTGCAAGACCGAGACAAGACCAAGACCAACGCAGTCGCGTCCGAGATGAGACCAACACCGCATAAAAACGGTTTTGAGTTCTGCACTACGAATTATTCATGGTAATGAGTCCAGAATTGCTTTTCACAACTTTCAAAGGCCAGAGCGGAGTTTTGCAATCACAGAAAAGCTAACAAACTTTCATATTAATTTCACTATTTTGTCCATAAATTCCAATTCCTAATATGGAATTCGCCTCCAAATTCTATAATTATATGACTATATAACCATGTACAAACTTTTTTTATATAAATTTTAATGTAATAAAAAACAAATAAATAAATAAATAAACACTCGCTTCTGCCAAAAAAACAAAAAACAAAAACATGCTTCCAACAGGTTAGCACACTCCCCCCATCCCCACCCCCTTCAGCACCACCTCCACCCCCATGTGCTTTGTCTGATCCCTCACTGCCGGCCTAACCTCTTCTTCTCCTCTGCTGAGACTCCTTACCCTGCGGCTGTTTTCCGCTCCTGACGGCGCTCTGAGAGAATACGGAATTCCGCTGGCAAAAGTAATCAGCCCGCGCGCCCTTCCAAACCGGTCCCCTGCCGAACGCGCTGTCAAATTAAAAATGATTTGTTCTTTTTCTTCCACCGCTTTGCATCTTGGCTCATAAGGCCGACGTTCCCCCTGATCTGCTGTGTCCCTTTTAGTGTCTTCTACTCATCGTGATTTCTCATCTCCGCTCTGTTTTATGTTGCCTTCACACCCGTTTTCTCAGGCCGAGCTGTCAGACTGGATATCGGAAAACATGGCAACCAACTTCCGAAAGTGCTCTGTGGGCAGTTTGTCTGTGGAGTTTTACCTGAGCAGTTAAGGGTTTATAGGCCTACATGTATTCGGAGTCATGCAGGGTGACAGTTAAGCTAAAGAACTACAGAAACTATAGCCTATGTTTCTAATTTAAAGCTGCATTATGTAACTTTTCTAGTGCATATTCTCCCAATATTTTTTCTGGAATGGGATTAAATAGTAAATGATCAAAAGTCACATTTTTATACAGCGGTTTCCCACCTTCAAGGCACTCAAAGCGCTTTACATCAAGGAAACACTCATACATCAACACGCAAATGTACATAGACACTGGGGATGAACCAGTCTTGCCCAAAGACACAAAGACAGCTTTGATCTGTGGGAGCTGGAAGTGCATCGCCAACCTGTGGGTCAATAGATTGGAGCTCTCGACCAGTGTTAGTTACGTTGACAATGTGATTTGAAGCGGCAAACTTCGGATCAGAAGACAAACACTCTCTGCTTAAAGAAATGCCTTGGAAAACATATAAACAATAACATTTTTTATTGCAAATTTCCAACTATTTTAATATAGTATATGTTGATATGTTGTTTTATATGAAATCAAGGCATTTTAATATTTAAAACTTGAGCTCACATATTGCTAACATACTGCTAGCATTAGTAACACATGTGAATAGACTTATAAAGATCGGGCTATTGTATTGAGATTGATGGAATAACAAGCCACATGCTAAGTCTAAGACCTAAGCCAAAATAGGACCTTAGGCAAGAATTAAATATAAATAAATAAATATACTATTATAGTAGTGTAAAACATGTATAATTATACATGGTTTAATATTTATGCAGTTGTGTGTGTCAATACCTCCTATAGCTACTGAAGCCCATTTCAAAACAGCTTTGTTCAACGGTCCTTAAAATATTCATAGTATAATAATACAGTACTTCAAAATTCTATGAATATTTAACATCGATCATTACATTGAATGGAAGTGTTATCCAAGTCAAAACTGGTCTAAAGTAATACCCACATCTTCGAATTTACTATATCTGAAAAGAAGATAGAAAAGATGGGGCAAATATTATCAAATAGCCACTTTGAAAAATGTATCCATCTGAAGAACTTTATTTCTTTCCCATCAAAATAGTGGTGTGATCTAACGTGCTCTCTGGAGTTCTGACTCATTTCAAAAAGACACAAGCGGAGACAAGAGATTTAAAAGACCAAAGAGGATAGTTTATTTGAAATGTACAAAAGCTATGTACACAGTCACTCAAACCACACGCAGTAAAAGTGGATGGCAGCATACATACAAACACTTTTAAAGGCTACTTAGAAATTCATCAAACATGAAGAAATCTGAGGGGCTTGTTGGCAGATCCTGTCCAAAATCAAAGTCACTTCCTGGTGGACCCATGGTGCACCCAGGGGAGGGGGTGAGGGGGGCGAGGGGGCGAGGATGTGGTAATTAGAGCCCAAGAACACACAGAGGTACTTGTATATTCTTTCAGAGAATGCCGTTCATCTCATACAAGGTTGGATGTGATGGCTGCACAGTCTTGTCCTGCTCCATGTTTACCCTGGTGAGATGAGACCACAGAGGAGCGACTCCTCTGATCCAGAGGCCGGTCCCCCCCGAGCACAGGCCATGATCAAAAAGCACTTAATATCAGTGGACCAGAATGCTGTACAACCACGTGTTTAAACTAGGGCTGTCAGGGCTACATTTACATTGTAATTACTCAAGATTCTGCTTCAATTTAATCACACGCACCAACTAATCTTCAAGAACATCAATATTGTGTAACTAGGCACTCTGAGAAAGGGCATTTTATACAGTAGTATTTTGACTACATATTTGGAGAAGCCGACTGAAGCCAAAACTTTGTGTTGTCATTAGCTTAAAATGGGCCCAGTGAACACTGCAAAAACATAAGTCCTGTGTGTAATACACACAAAATGAATGACATGTTTAATGATGAATGAATTTCTTAATCGTTTAAACAATATAGTGAGGTACCCATTATGGCTGTCTGACCATCAGGGCTGTGCCTACTGGAAACATCAGGAACAGGATTTACTGCACCCATTTACAGCAAAACACTTTTTGAGAGTACATAGTATATGTATCTAATAGAACCAAGTTTACTAAATACTGATCTGTTACTAATAGGCCTACTACACCGCTGTCAACTGTAACATGGGATGACACTGTATTTAAGTGCGCATTAACTGCAAAAATGGCAGTTACAATTTCCTCTTACTTAAATTCCATTTCTGGGACCAACAATATATGATATGCAACAGTCCCTTTCACATTCAAAGGTTTGACCAAAGATATGTAGGAAAACAAACCTATTCCACTGGGCAAACACCTCTTATCATATTATACATAGTACAATATGTGTACACAGAACAAGCTTAGCCAAAAGGCCTGATGTTCCACATTGACAGCCATAGTTTAAACATTTTACTGTAAGTCAAATATAATTTAAACACAGTACCATACAGTAAAAATCTATAAACGTACATGAAATGTCTTCATGAGAAAATATCTGTTATCTACATATGTCCATTTCCTGGTAGTTTTTCCCCATATTAAACCTTGATGTCGTAAGCAAGGCACGTTGTGAAATGCTTTCAGTGCACCACTTTATAAAGGGCTGCCACTCTGGCAAATACTGAACGGATCTGCGTTTATATATCCCTGGCTATCATATGTATATTTGGAGCTAAAAAGTATGGCTTTTAAACAAATGAGGATGATGCTTTTAAGCCTATACTATACTTTTCACTGTAGTATATAAAGTACATATTACAAGCATAAGTCTATGGACAATATCAAAAAGTTTCACAAATGTAAAGTCAGTGCTTTTCTTTCATATAATCCTGACGTAGCAAAAGTTAAGACTGGATGGAAGGATGAGGTCTGCGGTTGCTCTCAGCTAATCATGTTGAGGAACTTGCTCTCCTCCGCCAGCGCTGTGAGCATGGAGTTCATATCTCCAATGGCCATGTTGCCGATCCCTGCCGGTACGGACGCCAGAGTCACCGAGTTACGGGGGGTCGTGAGTCGAGAGGAATTCTGGGAAAGACTCTGCAGAAGCCCTGGACTGAGAGTACCTGACATGAGGCTGGAGTGGTCCCCGTCGTCCAACATGCTGTCAAAGTCAATCTGGGCGTGTTCTGCCGCCCCATTGGTCGAAGAGTCTGCGGTACTGCTCGATACTTGGTTGACCCCCGGGGACGCCATGTTGCCCGGAGCTGTTGCGTTGTTGGCGGGAGCTTGTGGAGACATTGGGGCGTCGAAGCTTGCCTGTTCAAACATGTGGATCTGCCCCGTATAGAAGACATTTTCAGTATTATGGACCGCAGAACCACTCGGCCTCTTTGGGCTAGCCTCAGAGGTGTCATTCGCTCGGCACGGACTCATCTCCATCTTGGGTATCCTGTTCGCTACAGGTCCGGCATGCCTTGTTCTGGGCTCTGTTGGAGGTCTAGGCTGCATCATAACTCTTCCTCCATTTATATTTGGCTGTGGTGGGACTGCGTTGTACCCGTTTACTTGGTTGGCATGAGGATAACCGTCAGTCCTTGCCCTGAAGCCTGGCAGTTCCATACCATTCCTGTTAGCTCTCATGCTAGTGCTGCCAGTTATGGGGATGGTTTCTTGGCCAAACCCTTGCTGAGGACTCATCTGCTCGCCAAGATTCACATTGCTGCACTGCCGCTGTTGCTGTTGGCTTATTTGCCGTTGGCCGTTCTGATTGCTGTATCCCATGGACATGTTCTGGCTCAGTGGCATCACCTGCTGGTTGCTGCCCAGCCCCTGTCCTGCCGGGAAGGACCCGAAGTTGTGCCTCTGCTGGACGACTGCAAGGTTGCCCCTGAGAGGATGCTGCTGCTTGGATAGTTTGTCTGTAGTGTCCACAGTGCCCGAGCTGACTTCGTTCCACTGCACTGGCATGTTGTTTTTGTTCATGTGAGCTAGAGGCTGTTGTGAGTTAGTAAGATGGCATGGCTGCATGTCAGTGTCCACCATTGCCATCCTCCTCTGAGAGTAGTGAGATGCAGGAGGAGGGGGCATGCTTCCTTGGTAGCCCTGAGAATGGTTGTTATTGTGGAAGGTTGAATTTTGCCCGGTTGGACCCGAGTTTTGCGACCTGAGGTACTGCACCATGTCATCTGGAAGGACAATGTCATCTTCCCCACTGTGTTCCATCCCAGCCATGGCACCATCTACGGCCATGTTCTCCATCACTACGTTCTCAGAGATGCTGGGTGGTCGCGGGGCGAAGGGGTATCGCTGAAGACTACCATCGGAGCGTGTGTAGCCTTGATGAGCCAGTCCCTGATGGCGTTCTTGAAGACCCATTGGATTCATATTGTTCATGCTGTTGTAGCGCTGGACTCTCGGAAAAGCGTGTGGATCTCCAGCTGGACGGCGGACAGGATCGCTGGCTCTCCTCGGAAGGCTGTTGGGAACTTCGTGTGGCATCATGCTCTGATGGCCGTACCCAGTGTCGCTGCACCTTCGCGGAACAGCTCCGGAAGGCGGCTGGTGGAAGGAGTGGGACTGGCCCTCTTGGGAGTCATTGTAAAGCGCCATGCGTGTTCTCAAACTCATGCGATCCATGTTGGGCAGAGGTGTGGGTGGGGCCCCTCCGATAGCAGCGGCGTACTTCGCTTTGAGACGGTAATGCTGCGCCGGGGTGAGGCTGAGCAAACTCGGAAGACCTCCATTCCCGGTTCCTCCTCCGCAGTGGCTGGCTTCACTGGACCGGCGCGATAGGTCGGTAGAGATGGGGTCGTAGGAGTCGGCAGAGCTGATGTTGTTGTGGCGGTTCATTCCAAACTGGGAGGTCTCACTGGATCGGCGGCTGGAGTAACACGGGGAGATTCCGGAGGAACGGCGGCTGAGGGTGTAGGCCGAGCTGAGGGTGCTGGTGGTGCTGTCCCTGCGCTCGTTCAGCTGGTTCAGGAGGGTCACCTCACAGGTGGACGGGTCAGTGAGGCGCTGGCCCGGGTACTGGCCACTGAGGTTGTTGATGAGGTTGGAGTTCTCCAGCAAGGACCCTGGAAAACACAAGGTATAATTAGATGTTCTGCCAAAAAGTAAAAAAAACAAAACAATAAAAAACACATAGAATTTTATTAAAAAAACAAACAAAAAAAAACCAATTCTCATTCTAGCGTGAGAAAACAAATTACAAATTGTTTGCTTACTGCACGCCAGGACGTTAGCATCCTAGTTGTTCTTAGCGTTACTGTGTTAAACACTGTTGTGTTGTGAAAAATGGCTAGTAGTGTGGTATATAATTTATATCTCTGAACAACTGCAAACCATGTGAATTCATTATTTTATTGATATTTTCATGACACCACAAATGGACTTTCAGCAACTTGCAAGATAAAATTGACCAAATAATAAATGGTTGCTTTGCATGGCACTGTGACTATTTACCACCCACATGACATATTTTAGATCTATTCCACTCACCAACAGCAGGAAGGGGCGGTAGCTTGGTGTTGTGCTGGCCTTGCGGAGGTTGTGGTGCAGAGTTGCTCCAGGGGCAGGAGTCCCTCACTGTCTTCAGCCGTTCCTTTTTAATATTCTCCAGTTTGATGGTGACTGAGCCATGGGGCATGGCTTTCCTCAGCTGTAGGCCCACCCCGGCGTGTTGGCCCCCAGCCTGGACCGTGGAGTCGATCATGGGCCCCTCGTCCTGGGCGCTCAGGTCTCCGAAGCTGCCCCCGCTGTGCATGGCCATCTCTACTCCACTGTCATTGTTGTTGGTGCTGCTGAGAGGTGACGGCTCACTGCTACATGACGAGTGGCCACCAGGACTGGACTGATACGTCTGCAGAGAAGGAAATATTATATAAGAAATGCCCTCACACTATTCAGGACTAATGTTCCAGGTCCCCATCTGAAAGAACTTGAAAAGTATTCCTGTTCTGCATAACTGGTAAAAGATCATTTCATTTGGGTGGTGTTTGGGCTGATCATTCTAAAGCTGAATGTGACTTTTTAGTATCAATACCTGTTCAAATCTAGTTTCAATAATCATAGTTTCTGACAACCTTAGCCAGATTAGGGCAAAGATTCGAATTTGCAGCCACATTTAAATCAGTAATTCCACATTGTGCTTTATATGGCTAAATTAAATAGCAAACCTAGATAAAAAAAAAAAAAAATGGACTGATAGTAAAAAAAATATATATGTATAAAAATTGTAAAAATTGATCAAAGTGACTGGCCTCCATCCAGAGAAGCTTTTCATGCTGCTTTAGGCATTAAATAATTAGCAGTTTTATTATTCCGACTGTGATGTGTTTTGTATTAACCAATGTAGGCCATAATCACATGCATTATAGAAGACTCGGACTTATTAACAACAGAAAAACAAGTGGATAATGGATGAATTCTGTGAGCTACAACACAGCTACAAGACTAATTCAAACTGGCTTCACTTAAGTCTTGATCACAGCTTGATGTTGGCACCATTTTGTTCAGCAGAATCAGCACAGCGGCTAAAACCGTCCCAACTCTTCAATATTAATGTGACAATGACTTTTATCAACGGCCCACGGCAAAGACTACGGCCAATGTGAGCTTCCAGACAGAAAAAATAGCAATAAAGCAAAAATAGAATGTCTTGAAACTTTACATGCAAAAAAAAAAGTAGAAAATGGAATTAAAGGTGCACTATGTAACTTTTCACCTGCCTGTTTTTAAGGATATATCATTGGCCTGCCTGTGCCTGGAATGTTCCATGGTGTGACATTAAACAGCTCTACCTTAGGTTTTCTCAAGTGGTTTTACTGCTCAAAAATATCTAGAAAAACTGTGATCAGGCTCGCCTCTCCACAGATCTGACCTGTAACTTGATCTGGTTTGGTCTCCATGAGGATAGAAAGGTTTTATACCATACTGTGAAACATTCCAGACAAAGTGATAGAATCTCCATGGAGAAACGCATTTTACGAACCGTTACAAAGAAAAGTTACACAATGCACTTTTAAGACTTGAAGACATTTCGTGCAGAGAAATTTGGAAAAACAGGGGTCAGAAGCTCACCTTAAAGTTGTCTGTCCATTAGGAAGGTTAAATAGAAAAGATAGTAGCAAGATTGAGGTAAGTTAGAAGAATGCAGTTAGAAAAAGTGTTAGTTGGTTAAACAAGAAATGCACTACGTAACAAGAACGCCTTTTTAGCTAGGGAGCTTGATTTTATTATATTATATAGTATTATGAATTATATTATATAGTAATACCACAAGCAATAAAAACTATGGGATGCTACCATAGACTGTATAAATGAATGGACATAGCTAACGCGCTAGCCGCCGCGTGCCAAACAGGAAGTGCTCCGGGAGGCTCTTCCGGCTCCTTCTGACTCTGGTTCCCATTAACTTACATTAGGATTTTGTGGCTCGTCTCTCTGTACCTGCTGCAGTGATCCTCTTCATCTTGGTCTTAAAATGTTCTTATTAACCCGCTTTACATGATCCTGAATTTTTCCCCGCTATTTTGTTAGTCAAAAAAATCCTATTCATAACATAGAGCCTGGCTCCAGATTCGCTCCTGTAACCGTGAAGCATCGCGAGCCTCATTTGAGAGACGCTAAACGCTATGGGTGACATCACACTCGCTTAGTCCACTTTTTTATACCGTCTATGGGATGCTACCTAATGCTGAAATTAATAAAATAAAAAATAAGCTAAATGAAGTTAGCACAGATTTTCACCAAGATGTTATTTTCAGTATACTCTATATATATACCTATACTGTTTATTCAATAGCTGTTGGTTGGTTTCAGTACTTTTTCTCTATACGTGGTTAGATTAACAAAAATGGAAAAATAAATAAATAAAATAGCAATAAAAAGAAATGATAATATTAAATGTTTGTCACTAACCATCGAATTCTCCGTCTTGATGGACTTGACCTGCAGGCAGTCCTCCCCTCCTCTAGAGGTGATGTTGCCGTCCACCTTCCCATCTCCGCCCTTGGAGCCGTGTTTGGCGTTGACTTCGTTCTCGCCGTTTCCTTTCGGCGGCTGCTGCCTCGGGGGGACGTCGCCGCGCTGTTTCTTGGTCACGTGGGCTTCAGGTCCGTGCACCGTCTTCACGTGTTTTCGGAGGGAGCTGGGGTCGGTGTAGCGTTTGGTGCATCCTGGGATCTTACAGACGTACGGTTTCTGGAAAGGAAAACATATGTTTGTTTTATTTTTTATGTATTTATTTATCAGGTCAAGTTATTTAGTCAAGCCGATGTACAGAAAAAGGTACAATTGGAGAAGAAGTACATTGTTTCCATGGAGATGTTATTGCTTTGCCTGTAATGTTCCATGGTATGACATTAAACACATCTATCTAGCATTTATTAATTATGGGTGTTTGTACTGGTCAAAAATACAATAATTCTCTTTGTGATTAGGGCTGCCTCCCCACAGATCTGACCTGTAATGTAGCCTATAATCCCTTGAGATATATTTAATACATGTAATCTCTACTGTGGAACATTCCAGATGACGCAATAACATCTCCATGGAGACAAATAGGTGACGGACAAACATCCAGAAAAGTTGCACAATGCACCTTTACATAAAAGTACAGATACTGCATAAGAGGTACATTAGTTCATTGACAGTATTTTAAGATAACAGAAATAGAGATGGGTCAGTTCAGTTTGATTTAAATTATTTAGGTAAAAATCTAAATCAAAAATAAAAAACTGGTTCAAAATCCCAAAACAGCAGAAAGTTTGAAAATCAGTGAAAGTCAATTGGTCAATAACAGATTAACTACATTAACAGGAAACAAGGAAGTAGATAACTGTCTGTAAACCTTCCTTCTCAGCAAGGAAGTAATGCAAATTAAAATACCACTCACAAGAAGAATAAGTAGTTATTTATTCATACAAAAAGTACAAAGGTTTGTGTTTTGGTAAAACCACTACTGCAGCAACATGATTTTTACGTGCAACTCGTTGATTCTTTATTTTACTTTATTTGTATAAATTTGAGTTGTGCAATTTATTTACATTTTAAATATATATAATTTGAGATTGAAAGAAAAAAAGAAAAATAGTAAAAAAAAAAAAAAAAAAAAAAGAAAAGAAAAAAAAGGAAAGGTACAAGAAACAAAAACATAACATAATTAAATAATAACGTATTTGATGAAAGAAAATGTGTAGAAATTGTGTGTTAGAATGTCCTCAAAGAAATGCAGCTCTAATACTGGCATTTTCAAATATACTCAAAGAAACGGTGCTGTGTAGCTGTGTGAAGTAGCCTGTGTAAAGTACCTCATTGGAGTGAGTTCTGTTCTGGTGCTTGGCTCGGTCTGAGGCGTTGGAGAAGGCCTTGTTACAGCCCTCGTGCTCACACACGTAGGGCTTCTCTCCAGTGTGAGACCTCAGGTGGGTCTTCAGGTTCTCCAGACGAGAGTACGCTTTGGCACAGCCCTCGAACTGCAAACACACAAAGTACATGTATTTATCAGTAACAATAACTGAAATGTCAATGACCTAAGGCCTCACAATAATATATCCAGTTATAGGCTTCTTTAGGGTCCATATTACTCTATTTTCTGATCGATGTTTTAATGTTTCCTGTCCACAAATGGACCTGGATTTGTGTTTTGTTTCATTCACACATGTTTAACACACAACCGCTGCATATTTAGGTTGAGTTCTTTTGTCCAATGGAAAACACTGATGAGATATGATTATACAGGAAGTTCTTCTCTGCGTTTTTAAACCAACCCAATTTCTACTGAACTAAAGGTCAAAAGTAGCTGTTAACTTAAAAACTACCGCTTCATGACATCATAAGGTGGAACAGAGCATTTTGGGCTTTAGAGGCGCAGACAGATTGATAATAAAGGATTACTCAAATGAGCGAATAACACAAAACACAACTCCAGGTATGTTTTTGATGAGGTAACAATATTATTGCCAGCACTGAGCCATTAACATGGCTTAAAACTCACAAGAGTCAGTTTTGCGTAATAGGACCTTAAAATGTGCTGTTTTATTGTAGCAACAGTTAGAAACATAGAAACACAGAGGGAGCTACATAGACCATGACCGTATGAACAAATAACCCATAAAGAACTGTGCAGCTGATATCATCATCATCCCCTGGGGGTGTGATTATAACTGTAGACACTGCTCTGTCTGTCTCTAATCTCAGATTTACTTTAACACAATCTGACCAAAACAACTGACTTAGTTGAAACTACAACAGGTGAGATGATTTTACCCATAAACAAGTCTCTCAAATAACACTGCAGTCACAGTTTGGCTTTTCAGTGAGTCACTCTCACCTTTTTGTTGAAAATCTCACCTAAACAGAACCATAAAGGCCCGTATTGATCTCAGGTTGTTTAAATCTATTTTGTATTTTTTGACTTTTCAGACAATATTATATCTCTTTTGGTAGTGTTTGTTAATGTGGACATTGTATCACCATGGTGATGAACATTCTGCCACACACATGCATGTAAAACACCCCAGTGTCACTGCAAAGTATCAATATTAGTTCTTTAGAATATGACAGTAAAAAAGAACCAAAGGCTCGTTAAGCCTTTTTAAAAGGAAAAAGCAGAATTTGTTAAATTCAATTTTATTTATTTTACTTATCTGCTGCTATTTTAATTATTTTTATGGTTTTGCTTTTATTTGATTTTTATTATTGTTTTATTGTTTTAGTTCTGGTATAATCAAAATTTTGCTTTTTTTTGTTGTTTTCATTTTATGATCTCTGTGCTGCACTTTAGAAACTGCTTTGTTTGTATAATGTGCTATATAAATAAATTCTGTTAGCATCTCTACAGTATCATAATAAATACTGTACCGTGAAATGATTATTATACCATGACATGTGCATATCATTACATCACTATTATTTATTATCATTGCGCAAATTTTGACAATACAGTTTAATTTATTTTAGTTTTAATCTTTAGCCAAATTAGATTTTTAGTTTTAGTTCTAGTCAATGGAAATGCAAAGCTAATTGAGTCAACTACATAATTACTTCAGTCAAACACAAAATATATTTTTAACTATGATAACTTATATTACTGCACTTTCTGCTTATTAATATTTGGACTGTTTTATTATTTGTTTTGTAAAGCATCTTTGAGTGTCCTGAAAAGCGCTATATAAATAAAATGTGTTGTTACTTTCACTCAGCGTGTTTAGTTTTTATTATCCGTCTAAAATAGCAATACTTATAGTGACAATGACAAAAACGATCAAATATTTCAAGA
>KN516858.1:0-15644 GCA_000787155.1 Scartelaos histophorus
TTTATTGTCTTCACACTGGAAAAAAAAAAAAAATTAGCTAAATTAAAATGACTTAAATTAAGAAGATTTTACTTTATTTGAGTAGATTCACCTTGACAAGTAAAATTTTCCACCACTCTAATAAATGTGTTTTTCTTATTTCAAGCGACATTAGATTTTATTTCTTATTTTAAGTGCAAAAAGTTGTTGTTTTTCTTATTTTAAGTGTAGCAAGATGTATTTTCATATTTTAAGTGCTGATAATTTTACTTGTCAAGTCAAATTTACTTGAATCATGATAAAACTTTCTTAATTCAAGCCATTTTAACTTGGGATTTAGTTTTTTGGAAAGCATACAGTCAAAGTAGCATGAATCAGTAACTCTCGAGATAAAAATAGTGTGGTGTCAAACGTGTCCACCCTATGGCCTCTCTTGAACCGTTCAGAACACCTCATCATCTTCTTCATTGACTCTTCCTCACGTGAACAGAGCCGGTCCTGGTTCAGAGGCTGTTACCGTAAACGCACGGAGCGGCTCGATTGACTCGGTCTCCTTTAAAGTGCTTCTGAATAAGTAATGCTCTGGTCTGTTTGGTCTGTCTCCGCTCAGATCTCTTACAGTAAAGACTTTAATGGATCAGCAAATAACGTAACTGCTCTTTATAGTGAAACTGAAGTGAAGAGTTCAACTAGAAATATAATAGGATATTGTATTTGTTAAATGTGTATTGGGTAACTTTCCAAATGCTTTTCTTTGCGGAGATGTTATTGCTTTGACATTAAACGTTTCTATCTTCATGGAAATCAAACCAGACCAAGTTACAGGTTTTAAGAGGCATTTTTGAGCTATAAAACCACCTGTCATTGAATAAATGTAAGATAGACTGTTTAATGTCACACTGTGGAACATTCCAGACAGAGCAATGACATAAAGGGGTCAATGACATCAACAGGCAAAGCATTTTAAATGTAGTTTCTTTTGAACATTTTCAAATATTTACAATGTCAGGTGCATAAATCTATGTTTGACATTTATATTAAGCATTTTTAGTGTTTTTTTTTTTTATATATATACATGAATTGGCTATGACCTTAAAAAACATTTAGTATAGCTATAGGTATGTGGGGAATTATTATGAAATTTGAATCTTTTTAACTGAAGAAAATGGACAAACATCATGTCATTGACCCTTACACATAGAAACCATTAAAAACTCCTTTTAAAGTGTTGAAACCAAACTACAAAGCAGAATTATCCACAAAAAATATTCTAAATGTAAGATATTGTTAAATATTGTTGAATTATAGAAATAAATAGCACAATACAATTTTAATTTTAGTTCATGATTCAAGATATTCTGTGATCAAATCTTATAAAAATGTAGTAAAAATAGCTAAAAATGTCCCACAGAATTCTAATCTGTCCTCCAGATCAATCTTAAACTGTTGATAGTTTTCGATCACATCACAGCGGGGGTGCTCTCCATGTATCTGTATGGCAGAATGTTCATCGGTTGCCATGGTGACACAATGCAGACATATATAAACACATAAACACTGGCAAATGAGTTTTAAGATGGTCTAAAAAGTCAAGAAAAACACAAAAATGGATTGAAGCAGCACATTTTCAGGAGTGTGTGATCAGTCCGAGCGTTCGTGGTCCTGTTTAGGAGTTTGATTTTCAACAAAAAGGTGAAAGCGACTAACTGAAAAAGCATTGGCTCGCTGTGACTGTTATTTTATGTGAGAGAGACTTGTTTAACAGCGCAAATCATCTCACCTGTTGTAGTTCCAACCGAATCCGCTCTTTCTTGTCAAACTGTGTTAAAACAAAGTCCAGGTTAAGTCTAAAATATCATTAAGAACCGCTACGAAAAAAGCAAAAACGTCGCTTTGGAGAATTAAAGTTTAATTGGTGCTTTCGGAGCAAAATAGCCTTTTAGAATGACGCCACATTTAGCAGCCCTGATGGTGTTTCCGTTCCGAGTGGTGGAAACGGGATATAGAGGCTGAAATTGCACACGCTACACTGAGCTCCAAGGTCAAACAGCTCCAGGAGTCTAGGCACATGCTCCAGTCTGTTACAGGTCAGATCTGTGCACCTGCAGCTCGGGGAGAAGGTCCGTCTAATGAGGACCGGCCTGGGTTTGGTTTAAATATAATGGAGATCTACAATGTCACCTTCAGGAACAAGTCCATGAAGGAAATGGAAGGACTTTCGGAGCTCAGCAGTGAAATTTGAATCTTTTTAACTCAAGAAATTGGACAAACATCATGTCATTGACCCATACACATAGAAACCTTTAAAAACTCCTTTTAAAGTGTTGAAAAACAAACTATAAAGCAGAATTATCCACAAAAAATATTGTAAATGTAAGATATTGTTAAATATTGTTGAGTTACATAAATAAATAGCAGAATACAATTTTAATTTTAGATATTCTCTGATCAAATCTTGTTGTATGTAAATGTAAATGTAAATGTAAATGTAAATGTAGTAAAAAATAGCTAAAAATGTCCCACAGAATTCTAATCTGTCCGCCCCACCCCCTGGTCCTGGAACTATATTTCCCAATTATTTTTCTTATTGACTTTCTGAAAAAAATAATTAAAAGTTTAACGAAGTCGTAACTAAAACACTGAGCAGAATTTGCAGCTTTAAATGGGCTTTTTGGGGCTTTTTGGGCTTTAAACCACAGCGTTACGGATGTTATTTAGTCTCCGCGAAGTCTTTAAACTCTTAATGTTTGAATTTTTTTTTTAACAGCTCATAAAAATCAGTGTGTTCCATTCTGGCAAGTTGAATGGCCCAGATTTTTAAAACGTGGCCTGTTTCACTAGAGAGCACTTTATGAGAACTTTTTAAAAAATGAAATCCAAAATGTGCAGGCTCAGTGTTGTCAGCGGTATCAGAAAACAGATTCTCACTGATACCAAATTTCAAACACTAGAGAAATGAAAAACTAGCCAAGTTAAGATGACTTGAATAAAGAAAATGTTATTGTGATCTGAGTAAATTTCACTTGACAAGTAAAATGATCTGCCAGTGGAACAAGACTTTTTCTTAAAATATGAAAATACATCTTACATTTTACTTGTCAAGTTAAATCTACTCAAATAAAATAAAATGTTCTTAATTTAAGTCATTTGAACTTACTTGGACATTACTTTATGCAGTGAAATTAAATTAGATACAAGAGCAACAACTAAAATTTTGAAGTTGACCCTTCCAAACACCAAACATGTCTCTGATCTGCCAGGATTTTCAGACTTCTCTCAGGTTATTCATGCTGTTTTCAGATTTATTATTGACTTACTAGTTCTTAGGCTGTTTCCTTCTAGTCTAGAGGTAGTTTACTTTAAGGTAACTTGTCAAGAAAAAGTTATCTGTCCATGCAGCAAAGATAATTTCACTACTTTTAAATCATTTTCTAATAGATTTAAGGGTTGGGGTTAAGCTTTTTTGCAGTGCAGGTTTAGATTGACGTTTAGATTTAGATATGTTACTACATGGTAACGTATAGTATTATTATTTTGAGTTGTAAATTACCAGTGGGGTCTGTGGGGTTCGCCTGTACACACTGTTCGTACTGTACCTTGAACATCCCACTGAACCCTAATGGATGTTCCAAATGGACGAGTGTGACAGTGATTATTGACCAAAGTGTTCACTTTTACTGAGGGCAGAGCTGTAAAACTATTACAGCCTGTTCTTTCTGACACTGGGGACGCACTGGACCTGGACGAGCACCAGGGCTCATTTTCTCCCTCCCATCCCAGCACGAACTCACACACACTCACACACAGCAACCACTCTATAAAACAAGCGAGCACAGTGTGTGTGTGTGTCACAGTGAACTGTCTCGTCTCTCCTGCAGCAGGTTTCTCTCTAGGTGTCCTCGGTTTGTGTAGATCTTTGCAGAACAATACTGATGCTCACCAAGTCACCGAAACCCACGAGCAAGGAGACATGTTTCACTTTAGCTGGAAGTCACAAAGCCTCCACCTTCGTTATATAAAAACAGGATGTAACCTTGCGCTCAACAATATAGTCCCCAACACATGTAGTGCCAATCATCCAACACTGAGAACTCTGGGAAACTGAGTCAAACACTGTGTCAGGTGTAAGTGCAGAGTGGAGGGTTTGTCATATTGTCTAATGTTATCGTATCAATATTGGGATCAAGTATCGAACCTATAGACCCTTTCAAACCTCATGTCAACAGAATGTACACAATTCTGGACTGAAGACAAGTGGAGGCAAAATGAAGCTCACATCATGTATTTACAATGATTCACTGATGATCAGAGCTAAATCCTAATGGTTTATGGTTTAAATAAGTCATCATTTTGTATTTTCAATGTAGAAATCTTATTTACTTTGCTTCTCTGTTAAGAAGGATGGAAAAAATTGTTTTCTAACACTAAAATAGTATAATTTATGATGAAATGTGTAATATATCTTTAGATGAAGTGAAAAACTGTTATGGGCTCAACATTTCTGTGAGGATTTGTCCAGTAAAACCTCAAAATGTGGATTTTGCCTTTGTAAAAATGCTCAGTGTGGATCATAAACTCTTGTCAAATAAACAAATAATGTAAAACACAATTGTAAGTGTTTTAAACAAATATAAACATAATGTAAAACACAATTGTAAGTGTTTTAAACCGAGCTCTGAATCATTCACATGGAGCTGAGAGGTTTTCATTTTTAATATTCTCCTCGGTTTTTCATAATTTGTCATATTCTGAAATTAATCCTAGTTCTCCCATGAACGTCACATTATGTTCCACTTCACTTTTGCCTCCAGCTGCTCCATTTCAGAATTTAGAATGTTTTTTTTTCAAAGGGTCTATTAGCATCAAACCCAGACTTGAAACTTAAGTATCAATACACCACGATACAGTAATGAATGCAAATAAATACAGCTCTAATTTGCATGTGGCAGAACTCCACGTCCACTCAGTCCCAAACTGGCGTCTCCTTCTCGCTGTGTTTGAAGTTACCCTTCCCACCGCCGCTCTGTCAACAGGCCAAACCACATCTGCCCCGAGTCAAATCAATGCCTCACATCTCGTCTTAATTAGCTGACCACAAAGCGACGCGGATCGGGGCTAACGGCGGCGCCAGCTAGCGTGCCCTCCGTCATATATGTCACGCGATTTCACACTCTCCGCGGGAACAGCGTGCGGCTCTGGTCTCGGTAATGGAGCGTTTTCATCTGTCTTCTTCTGTGGTCGGAATCAAAGGTGATGGCGTGGACACAGAGGCAGGGATCAAACATGTCCTCTCATAAGCAGCCTTTAAAGTGGCCCATCTCATTTCCTACCGAGATACGAGCCGTGTGAACCGGGCTTTCAAAGTGCACGGAATATGTTATCCCCGTACTTTGAAAGAGCATGCGGTAAAGTGGAGTCCTTGTAATGTAATGTAATACACACTTAAAGGTTCTGTATCTGATTGGACTGGCTTAAAAATACAAAAAACACAACAAACACAACAAGTATTTCCTCTGGAAGGTTCGGCCACGTTTTGTGTAAAAAGCCTGTAGCATATCAAATGTCCGTAGACTTTAGTTACAAATTTTCTGTCAGGATTGAACGATAGACTCACGATATTATGACATTTTACATAAAAAAACAAGAGTGACATTCTAAAATACTTTGGTCATTTGGTACATTTCTTGTCATATTCAGATCAGTGACATTTTGAACAGCTTGAAAAGTGCAAAATTCAAGTTACAACTAAACATATCTCCAAATCTGTCAGTACGATATTTTCTCCATCTGCATCTTACAGTACGATATTTATTCCAATATTTTGTGGAGGTTTAACAAAATTGTGAACATGCTACTTTTTCCTTTAAAAATGCCATAATAAGCCTTTGCAATGTTATAATAAAAAATTAAGATTTAAAAGTGCTTAATAACAGTTATTTCTTCATGCAGTCTGCACTGAAAGAGCAAAGGATCATGGTCTATGTAGTTCCCTCTGTTTTTTACTTTTGACGATACAATATCATGATATTTCGGTTACTGTTACATCTCTATTTAGTACCATGCAGTGAAACATTCCAGACAAAGCAATAACATCTCCATCGAGACAAGCATTTGATGGTCCCTTCACCAGAAAAGTTACACAACGCACTTCTAAAACTCTGTCACTCCAATAAAACTCAAAAAACTTCTTCTGTGTCCAATCCTGACCCTTCCTTTCACTTCCACTCTGTACATATGCAATTGCATTTTATTATTATAATTTTTTTAACTTTTCAGCTGAAGTTGTTTTAAATGTGCTATAGAAATAAACTTGAATTGAATTGAAAAACAGCTCATTTCACTAAATCCAACAGTTGTGTCCTTTGACTTGCACATGCTGCACTTTTTTGGTGATTAATATCCCTTGATATGACATTAAAAACTCAGCTCAAAAACAAGTTTCAAAAATAATAATAAATACATTTTATTTATTCAGCGCCTTTCTGAACACTCAAGGTCAACTTACAACAACTTAAACAAGTCAAATAAAACTGTTCAAACATTAAATACTATTAAAACATACAGTTAGAAACTACAGTTAACATGAGACAGTATTTGAGTATTTGAGTATTTACTGTATTTGGTATTTAGTATTTATTGTTTAGCATTTATTATGGTATTTAAATAGTAAACTCATGAAAAAAATGTCAAATAATAATGTGCATACCTTTTTTGTATATAAATGAGATTGTATATAACTAAGATTGTGTATTTTATTACTTACTTTTCTGTTTTATTTTGGCATGCATACAATCCCATAATTATGTCTTACTATATTTGACACCTGTTCCTTGCTATCTTTTTGCTACTTATATAGAATCTGTTATTAGCATTTATATTTTTGCTCTTTGTTATTATAATTTAGAATCTGTTATTACCACTTATATTTTTGCTCTTTGTTATTATATTATATTGAGATGTTTGAGCTGCTGTGGTCAGGTCTTTTCCCTTGTGGATCAATAAAGTTTGTCGAAGTCTAAGTCTTTTTTACAAGTTTGAAACTGAACAGTGCAAACAAAATACTGCATTTGCACCACACTTTATTGGGAGGAAAACACAATCTACTCATTTACAACAGAAAGGTTGGGGAATACAGCTTTAATTAGTGGCTGTTAGTAATTGCTCTATCCAATTGAATAGTTCACTGACTATACCGACTCAGCAGAACCAAGGCCAAGGACTGAATACACCAAACCTGCAGTAAACATGGGCTCTGTACACATAACACCACACACAGTCTTATTACAATAAAACAACTACTTTTTACACTGATACTTTGCACTGACGTCCTGCTGGGAGTGTTCTACATGTACTTCTATGGTAGAATGTCTGGAGGTTACCATGGTAATACAATGCACAGACAAACACAGAAAAAAGGATTCAAACAGCACATTTTAGGAGTTTGATTTTCAACAAAAAGCTGAGAGTGACTAACGTGACTAACGTGTGATTGTAATTGGATGTTTTAGCTCAGCTGTTGTAGTTTTTGCTAAATCTTTATGCTCAGATTGCAATGGAAAAAAAAGAACTTGTAAGATTTACTAGAAAAAAATCCAAAACAATTTGCGCTAGTACTTTTAAGTCCAATTTTACTGCTGTAACATCAGGTTCAATGTATTTGTCAGTATTAACTAAAATGTACTTACCAACATGAAATTGTTACTCAGTTTTTTTATAGTTAGAAGTCACTAAATAAGTTAAGTAAAATATTGTCATAAATAACTGCACTGCTGTGAGGAAATAATAAAATAAATCTTATATGTCTCGTATTTACAGATTCATTTTTACACTTTTCCACCTTCAAGGCTCAAGTGCTTTACAACAAGGAACCACTCACATATTCATACACCAGTGTACACAGACACTGGGAACGAGGTGGGTCAAGTGTCTTGCCCAAGGACACAATGGCAGCATTCATCCGCGGGAGCCGGAATAGCAGCACCAACCTGTGGGTCAATGACGTGTTTTTTTGTCTTCGTTTTATGTCGAGAATGGGAATCGAACCTCTAAACAAGCAGCTTTTCTTTATCTAGAAGGACTCTGGTATCATTCAGTACTACATTACATAGTATTACATAGTACAACATTACAACACAATACTTCAACTACACGAGTAAAATAAGTACAGTTTGCCCATTGGTGTTAAATAAGTTGTAGTTCTATATATAGTTGTATAAGTTGTTTTTTTGGTATGCGTATTAATTAATGTCTAACAAATCTTCAGACAGAGAGTGCCTACAGTTAGCGTCTCTCCTTATACTTGACAATACTTTATGCGCACACTATTATACTTCACTTATATGAACTACAAAGCCCCGGCTGGTACATACATATGCTGAATTCACGGGGTCGCTGTAGCTCTGAGGTCTTTCCAGGATAATGGACGCTTCTATATTCCCGCGTTCATAAATAAAACAGTTTGCGGTCAGTTTTGGCACGCTGCTGTTTTCGGGTACGCGCTGGAATCAATGCAAATGGACTCTGGTTTAAGCAAATGGGGCGATCCTTTGGCCTTCGTGACCCTTCGGCGGTGACAAAGCCCCTCATCGTACGTGCATTAGAAGCCCAGGAGCAGATAAGAATAAATGCGCGTATAATATTCCCCGTTGTCAGCAGTGTGGTGGAAAAAGTGTTGAAAAGTTGAATTTGATATGCAGTAAAGGGTCAGCCTGGGGTTTACAGCCAGCCAGACAGATAGCTCAAAGAATGGAGGAGTAGACATAAAAATGGCTAGAATTTAAAAACTATGGATAGAAAAATAGTCAAAGAAATCCCATATGTTTTATTACAAGGAATTCACTCTGCTGCATAGTCCAAAAAGGAAGCTATAATGTTGTTATCTCATCAAAAACACAGCGCTTTTTTTCTTCACAAATGTCTCAAACACCCTGGATTACTCTCTGTTCCACCTTGTGATTGTCATGAAGTGTTAGTTTTCAAGTTAAGTTGCGCTTTTTTTCTTCACAAATATCTCAAACACCCTGGATTACTCGCTGTTCCACCTTGTGATGTCATGAAGTGTTAGTTTTCAAGTTAAGAGCTTCTTTTTAACTTTCGTTCAGTCCATATTGGGCTAAATGATTCTTATAAAGGTGTTTGGAGCACTTCCTGTATTACAAAATGACATCACAAGGCAGAACAGAGGTGGAGATCATGAAAATGTCTTGCCCAGAGACCAACCAACAACCACGGGGTTAAAATCACCATCTAACCTTCTATTACAAAAGGCAAGTTTATTTTTTTACTCTTTTCAAAATGGGTCCCAACAGGTATTTTGTAATTAACTTGTGAGGTCAGAGTATAATAGTGAAGGGCACATACAGAGTGGAAGAATTTTGACAATCTTAAAGCCTCACCTCAGTTAAACGGCCCATATTTAAAGGGCTATTTTATGATCTCTGTTCTTATGTAGTTTCCTAATCAAAAACAGACCTGGACTTGTGTTTTGTTTCTTGGTTATCGCACCATTTGTTCTTTTGAATATCTATTAAAAGCAATAAAAGGGGAAAACTGTTTATTTCATTATTCAATTTTCAGATTTTGACCTCTATTTCCAATAATTATTTTTAAGTTTACTTCAAAAAACAGTCTATTTCAATTTTGACATTTTATTCTCTCTGGTTTATTTGTCGTGGAAGTTCTGCAGCTGGAAGGTCTTAGCTGAAAAATCATTGCAATTCTGTGGATAAACGTGTCCTCTTCTTTTATCAAAGTAACTGTTAAACTCCACGACGACAAACAGGATAAACTGCGATAAACTCTAAATTAAATATCAAAATTGAAATAGGTTGCTGTAATTTGGAAAAAAAAATAATTTAAATACTGGGAGTAGAGGTCAAATCTTGTTTTTGTTTGATGCTAAAACTGTTTTCCCATTTTATTGTTTTTCAGGCTTAATTGAAATTGAAAAGAACGACACAAAAACACAAATCCTGCGTATTTCGACAGATCTTTTCTCAAAATGAAAACATGAGGTATTCAACTGTGTTTTTAAACTCTTACATCTTCATTAGAATCATTTGAATCATTTGGAATCTCTATTAAACTAAAGGTAAAAAGTCGCTGTTAACTTGAAAACTACCACTTTATGACATCACAAGGTGGAGCAGAGCGTTTTGAGCTTTGACAAACTAATAACACAGAATTGATCAAACGTGTGAATGAAACAAAACACAACTCCAGGGGTGTTTTTGATGAGGAAACTACATTAGAACATGACTTAAAGCTCACAAGAGTCATTTTTGGTGTAACATCAGCCCCTTAAACCCTTTAAACGCCGTCTCCTGGTCTCATCCACAGAGCCGAGCGTTCACACGTCTGCACAGACAGTTTCACCCGGAGACAGTCCCCACAGAGCAGTCTTCCAGGGCAGTGCTTCCTCTGTGCAGCGCTTTAATTGCCCTATAAAGCCCCACTCAGAGGTAACAAGGGAAGATGGAAATATCTGAGAAACGACAACGGAGGATCCAACGTTAAACCCAGGGACTGTTAACTCAAGAGGAAGTCTGAGCTACTGTACGCTCGCATGTTTGAAAGGGATTTGAAATGAGGTAATGGGGAATTCATTACAAAAAATACTGGGATTGTGAGTCGATTTAGGGAAGCCCCAATCCGGCTTTTTCAGTTAAGATACAGATGAGGATTCTGTAGTTTTGAGTGTCTGCGGATATCAACAGATACTGACGTAGAGAGGGAAAAAACAACAATCAAATGAGACAAAACTGATCCAAATGTGTGGTAGCTAAACACCAAAACCCCTTTTTTAACAGATTAGCTGAGCAAATGGATCTAAAACAGACGTGTACACATATCCCGGGCCTTATTCTGGCGCTTTAGTGCATATTTGTTAATAAAAAAATCAGACTTTTGGGTCTGTGCTGCGTCTGTATCGACCTCTTTAGGATCAACTATGGCCAGAACATTTTCATTTCCAGAGAGTCGAGCACAGACACTCACAGTCTGCTTTTGCTCGTTCTCCCTGACCGACACCGTCACCCAGCTGTCACTCACAGGTTAAGCCCCGCCCCACCCGAGCACTGCCTACACTGGTGAGTTTTTTTAATTCTGACTGTGGGCGGAGTTAACTCTAGCACAGGCGTTTAGCAGCTCTTTAAGTAACAACAGAACAGCTTTGCATTTAAATAAAATTTTAATAAAAATATTAGGCTTTCTGACTCAACTATGACCAGGAAATAGTCTTATTACATCGATGTATCTGTCCAACCAAGATATTTGCTGAATCAGTATTTAGCAGATATCCCACTTTTTTTTCACTCTCAGCACTGATATCTGATACTAGTGTGGTGGGATCAGTGTGTAAAAAGTAGGATTCTGAGTACTCAATGTAAATAACATGGGGAATTAAACTGAATTAAACTGAACTGAATTAGACTGAGAAATGAATTGATCTAATACAAGATTTTTTTTTGTTTTTTTTGTTTTTTTTGTTTTTGTAGAGGACCACTATGAAGCTACCTGGACCACTGTAGGATCACACACATATAAGACCACACTGGAATAGAAAAGAATGTACAACCATTTAACTTTAAAGAAGACATTTTTAAATCCGTATCGTATCAGAATCAGTATTAAGTCTATTCCTTTGCATCAGAATTGAGTTGTGTTAGTATTGTGAAGTTTGCCTTGAAGGTTCTTTCCTGTTGGAGCTTCTCCATACTTTATTCTACAACATCTTTTAATTGAAATCAGTTAATTGGAGCTTAAATAAAATGTGGCGACGCTGAAGCCTTAAACATATGGCAACGCTGTTGGCACTGCAAATTAAAAGTTGATAAAATCACAATTTTCTCTTCTGTTCTGTTCAGGATGTGTGAAACTCAGGCGAATGTGAGACAAAGTTAGAAAACTGTTTGAGAGCAACTTTAAAGATGCAATATCACCTTCATGTTTCTATGGATATGTCATTGTTCTGCCTGGAATGTTCCACAGTGTGACATTAAACAGCTCTACTCTACATTTATTCAATTACAGGTGGTTTTATAGCTCAAAAAAACCCCCCAAACATTCAGACTGTGAGCGGGGTCGCCTTTCCAGAAACAGAAAAATACCAAAAAATGTCTTACTTGAAGTCAAATTATTCCTTTATTTCCAGTGCTACTTCTTTTAGTTTTGTACTTTTCCTTCTGACATTTCTTCACAAACTGCCACTTAATGATGTTAAACTGTGATAAATATTCACCACAGGTTCTCTCCCACAAACCCGAGTAACAATTACAAAAACATGAAAACCTGTCACTTTAAGTCTCTTTCTCCGGGGCTTTTCTCTCTGATAAAGGTTACGTCCCGGCGGCCATTTTGGTTCATACTCCCCACAGTTTCCATACATATTCAGCCCATTTGTCTTGAACGCCACATAGGGCCTCTCTCCTCTTTCTCTTCTCTCCTCTCTCTCTTCTCTTTCTCCCTCTTTCCTCAGCAATGACCTTTCTCTTCCCTCTCTTCCTCTCTTTCATCTCTCTCTCCTCCCCTCTCTCAGCCCTGACACCACATCAGCCCCTATGTTGGCTATTTCTTCTCTCTTCTCTTTCCCCTCTCTCATCCCTGCCTCTCCTCTCTCTTCTCAGCCCTGAAAACCACATTGGCTGCCATCTCTCCTCTTTCTCTCTCTCTCTCTCTTTCTCTCTCTCCCCTCTCTCTCCTATTTCTTTTCTTTCTTTATTCTCTCTCCATCCCTGCACACCGCCCGTCTCTCTCCACTGTTTTTCTCTCTCTCCTCTCTCTCTAAGCCCCTCTCTCTCCTCTCTCACTCCTCTTTCCTTATCTCCTTTACCCTTTCTCCCTCTCCTTTCTCTCCCCTCATCCCTCTCTCTTCTCTCTCCCTCTATTATCTCTCTCTCCTCTCTCTCTCTATCCTCTCTCCCTCTCTCCCTCTCTCTCTCTCTCCTCTCTCCCTCCCTCCCCTCTCTCTCTCTATCTACACTCTCTCTTCTCTCTCTCTATCTCTTCACTCTCTCTCTCCTCTCTTTATCTTTTAACACACTCTCTCTCTGTCTCTTCACTCTGTGTGTCTCTCTTCACACTCCCTCTTTCCTCTCTTCTCTCTTTATCCATCTCTTCACACTCTCTCTCCCTCTTCACTCTTTCTCTATCTATCTCTTCACACTCACCCTCTCTTCACTCTTTCTCTATCTATCTCTTCACACTCACCCTCTCCCTCTCTTCTCTCTCTCTCTTTTTTCTCTATCTTTATCTTTCCCCTCTCTCTTCACAATCTCTCCCTCTTTTCACTCTCTCTCTATGTCTTCACAGTCTCTGTCCCTCCTCTCTCTCTCTCTCTCTCTCTCTCTCTCTCTCTCTCTCTCTCCTCTCTCTCCCCCCTGGGTCTGGCTCGGTTTACAGAGCGTGACACTGCTCCCATAATCCCAGCAAGGACCCCGGGCGAGCGACATTATGGGAGAGAAGGGAAGAGAGAGAGACACAGGCAAAGATGTGGTAGAAAGAGTTGTAGTAGTTAAAGCCGCATATACTCCGACTCTGAAGTAGTGGTACTATAGAAACAGAAGTACGTAGTAGAAGTAGTGATTCATTTTTAAGTTAAATAAATATTTTTAAACACATATAGACTTGTCAAATTCCCTCAAAGCTCCCCACACTGTTATTGTTCATTCACTCCACACTCGGCGGTTCGCTAGTCCAGTCTGGTCAGGTCTAGTCTAGTAATGTTTCTGTTGTAGGGAGTATTAAACCTCTGAAAACGTATGCTGTGTTAACAAAGATGGAGTTGGTAGTGTTTCTCTCACAAAGCTATAAAGTGATATTTTACACACGTTTGCTAGTTGGTGTTGCAGGCCTTTTGCTAAAACATTAACCTCTATCAAGTTCAATTAAAGTGTCTTGCCTAAGGACACAATGGCAGAATGGTCTGAGCAAGAATCGCTCCTCTGACCTTCATGTTGGGGAACCACTGCGCTAACCACTGAGCCACCAAACCAAAGAAATATTAAAATATCGTGGCTGATGGCTGCAAAATACAGAATATTTGTTTGTTTCTATGGAGATGTCATTGTTCTGCTTGGAATGTTCCACAGTGACATTAAACAGATCTACTTTACAGTTATTCAGTTACAGTTTTATAAAAAATATACAGTTTTATTAAGGTTTTATAGCTCAAAAATACTTAGAAAACCAGGTGTTCTGACTGTGAGTGGGGTCGCCTCTCCACAGATCTGACCTGTAACTTGGTCTGGTTTGGTAGAAAAGTTAATGTCGTACTGTGGAACATTCCAGAAAAAGCAATAATAAATCCATAATGTGGAACATCAGAAAAAGCAATAATAAATCCATAAAGAAAAGAATCTGACACACAGCACATTAATCTAAAAATAAAAATGTTGATTCTTTTTTGACATTTTGATTAAATAATGACATCTTTGTTACTTAAAAAAACACACACAAATGTTTTATATTATTATTTTTTTTATAGTTGACTAGTCACAATAAGTAGATTAATCATTGCAGTTCTAATAAGATTGGTTGGCTTGGTTTCAAAGTGCTCAGTGGTGCATAAGGACATTTTTTTAAACATAATTTAGTTTTTTTAGTTCTGCATTTCTTCCACAATATTTGCCCAACGCTGCACCATGTGATCAGTTCTATCCAATTGGAGCAATGCAGCTACAGTGGAAAGGTCATTTTAGTGTGCACTGAGTTCCAAAAATATTCATAAATGTTCTGAAAACAGACCAGAAGCTCCACAAAATCTGATCTTTGTGGAAGCTGTAGGTCCCTGTCAGCTGAATATGTCATTTAATTATATTTTCTACAGATACATGGGTCACAGCTGCAGTACCTCAGAGTGACCACTACTCAAACTGGCTTCAGGACACAGGGGGCGCTACAGTCATTCATTTCAGAGGTTTTTCCAATTCTTTTAAAGTAACATTCTCGGTTCTATTACTCCAGCGCAACTTTCCCTTTGGGCCGAGCATAGAGTTTACCAACCGTGACACAACTCTACAATCCAGCAAGGACCTCGGGCGAGAGACATTAGGACAGAACTGGAGAAGCAGGAGGAGAGAGAGAGAGTTTGAATGAGTGAATGAAAGAGAGAGATAAGAAATAGGGAGAGAGAAAGAGACATACAGATAGAGAGGGAGAATGAGACAACAGAGAGAAGAGAGAGAGACAGAAGGAGAGTGAGGGAGGAGTGACAAAGAGAGAGATGTGGATGTGAGAGAAAGAGGAGAATAGAGTGAATGAGTGGATGAGAGAAAGATGAGAAGAGAGAATTAATGGATAGATGAGAGAAAGATTGAGAAAAAGAAAGAACAGCAAGGGATAACGGAAGTGAGAAAGAGAGAAAATCGAGAGGAGAGACGAGACAAAGAGACAGAGAAAAAAAAGAGAGAGAGCTGAGAGGCAGAAGGAGAGGGGAGTAGTGAGAAAGAGAGAAAGAGAGTGTGTGAATGAGCAAATAAGAGAAAAAGCGAGAGAGAGAAACAAGAGAAGAAAGAGGAGAGGAGAGATAAGAGAGATAGTGAGAAGAGAAAAAGAGATAAAGACAGGAGAGTGGAGGAGAGAAAGAAGAAGGGAGAAAGTGGATAAATGGATGAGAAAAAGAGAAGAAGAGCGAGAGTAAATGATTGGGAGAGAGAAAGAGGTGAAGA
>KN516858.1:18775-35911 GCA_000787155.1 Scartelaos histophorus
ACAAACAGAAGGACAGAGAGAGAGAGAGAGAGAGAGAGAGAGAGGAAGAGAAAGAAAAATAAATAGGAGAGAGAGAAGAGAGAGAGAATAAAAAAGAGTGAAATAGAGAGAGAAAGACAAACAGAAGGAGAGACAGAGAGAGAGGAGAAAGAGAGAGAGAGAAGAGAGGGAGAGAGAAGAAAAAGAGAAAAAGAGTGAAAGAGAAAGACAAACCAAAGGAGAGAGAGAGGAAAAAAGAAAAGGTAAAGAGAGTGATAGAGAGAGAAAAACAAACAGGAGAGAGAGAGAAGAGAGAGAGAACAAAAAGAGAGTTAAGAGGGAGAGAGTAAGGCATACAGAGGGAGAGAGAGGGAGGTATGGATATTTTTATCTTTAAAATCAAACAGAGAAGCAAAAGGTGCGGCGTATCTGAGATCAGAAAAATGACTGAAAAGAATCAGAGCAACTTGTCAGGAGACTAAAGTAATAATAAAGTCAATGTATTCGTCTTTGGTTATATCAATAAAGTGATTTGAAATCGGATCTTTCATGACACGTTCCCTTTGATTTCCTCCTCTAATCACTAAACACGTATTCACATCTGATCAAACGCGCAATTATTTTGACAGTTTTCAATTCTAGACTGGGATTTGAGGAGGAGAAAGACGGCGAGAGAAATTATGCAAATACCGTTCAATTTGGCGAATCAGAGGAGGGGAAATTAGCAAGCTGTTAGCGCGCCCAAAACCGCTAATACACATAAAGGGCTCGAGCCTGGAATCTATTATGGCCACGCAGAAAGACGAGAGGAAGGGAGATGGAGAGAAAAATGAAAGATGGGAAGATACGAGGAAACGTATGTGAAAACACGAGGCCGACCCATTCACAAGACTATCGAGTCCAAATATCAAATTAGCTAAATGAATGGTACAAGATAAAGAGACGCTGGGAGGAGAGGGGGAACGACAGAAGAAAGGGAGGAGAGAGAGAAGGAATGGAGGAGAGGAGGAGGGTTTCCATGAGCGATAGAGCGTGGAGATAGAGAGAAAGAAAGTCAGAAGAAGTGGGGGAAGATCGGAGAGGGGGAAGAAAGGAGGAGGAGGGATTTCAATGAAAGAGAAAGAAAAAGAAGAGAAAGAGAATGAAAGAAAGAAAGAGAAAGTGAGGAAGAGAAGAGAGTGAAAGAGAGAACCACAGAGAAAGAGGAGAGAGTGAAAGAAAGAAAAACAAACAGAAGGAGAGAGAGAAACAGGGAGAAGAGAAAGAGTGACAAAGAGAGAAAGAAAGAGAGATCGAGGAGAGAAAGAGAGAGAAAGAAAGACAAAGAGGAGAGAGAGTGAAACAGAGAGACAAAGAGAAAAGAGAGTGAAAGAGAAAGAAAAATGAACAGGAGAGAGAGAAACAGAGGAAGAAGAGAAAGACAGTGACAAAGAGAGAGAGAAAGACAAAGAGAGGAAGAAGAGAAAAGATGAAGGGGAGAGAGTGAAACAGAGAGACACAGAGAAAGAGAAAAGAGAGTGAAAGAAAGAAAAACAAACAAGGAGAGAGAGAAACAGAGGGAGAAGATTAAGAGTGACAAGGAGAAAAGAGAAAGAAAGATGAACAGAAGGAGAGAGAGAGAAGAGAGTGAAAGGGAGAAAAAGATAGAAAGAAAGAAAAACAGAACGAGAAAGAAGAGAAAGAGAGTGAATGAGAGAGAGCAAGGAAAACAGAAGGAGAAAGAGAGAAGAGAAAGAGAATGAAAGACAAGCAGGAGAGAGAGAGAGAAGAGAAAAAGAGTGAGAGAGAGAAATACAAAGAATGAGAGACAGAAAGAGAGAGAGAGAAAAGAAAGAGGAAGAAAGAGAAAAAAAGACAAGCAGAAGGGGGAGAGAGAGAGAAAAAGAAAGAGACGAGAGAGGGAGAGAAAGACAAACAGAAGGAGTGAAAGAGAGAGAAGAGAAAGAAAGACAAACCAAAAAAGAGAAAGAAAGAGAGAGAAAAGAAAAAGAGAAAGAAAGACAAAGAGAAGGAGAGAGTGAAAATGAGAGAGAATAGAAGAGAGTGAAAGAGAGAGAGAGACAGAGACAAAGAGAGAGAAAAGAGTGAAAGAGAAAGAAAGAGAAAGAGAAGGAAAGGGTGAAAGAAAGGGAGAATGAAGAGTGAAAGAGAGAGAGACAAACAGAAAGAGAGAGTGAGAGAGAAAGAGAAAGACAAAGCGAAAGAGAGAAAGAAGAGTAAGCGAGAGAGAGAAAGAGATGGAAAGGAGAGTTAATAGGACAGGGGTAGAAACAGATGAGAGAGAGAGGAGAGGGGGAGAGTATGGAGGGAGAGAGAGAGAAAAAGAAAGGAAAAAGAGATGGGGGGAGAAGAGAAAGAGCGGAGGAGGGAAAGTATGGGTATTTCAATAATTGATAGAGCATGAAGCGAGACAGAGAGAGAACGGAGAGAGACGGAGATAGAGAAAGGAGAGAGGGAAAATGAGAAGGATGGAGGGAGGAGATAGAGGAGAGAGGGAGGAGAGAGAGAAGAGAGAGGGAAGAGAGAGAGAGAGAGAGATGGGAGGGCACAGAAGTTCATTAGTTATAACTGGTGACAAGTATAGAGTCGGTAGCAGAGCAGACTGTCACTGGGTCTTAATCAGATGAAGAACGATGGAACGTGGCCGTATATTCTGACAGTGTGTGTGTGTGTGTGTGTGTGTGTGTGTGCGTGTGTGTGTGTGTGTGTGTGTGTGTGTGTGTGTGTGTGTGTGTGTGCGTGTGTGCGTCCCTATAGAACCGTTAGCGGGTAAACAGAAGAGCTACGTTTCAAATGAGACCATAAATTAGACATGATGAATTCTTTACGGGGGAATTGGCTGGAGATTGGTCAATACTGTATAAGTTTACGCGTTTACCACTAATACTGAGGCTGGAGACAGGATCTTAATGACGCACTGTGGAACTTTTGGCCGGGGGTGCGTCAACTGCTTGTTTCTATGGATACGTCATTGCTCTGACCTGGAATGTTCCGCAGTATGACATTAAACAGCTTTACTTTACATTTATCCAATCACAGGTGCTTTTATAGCTCAGAAATACATAGAGAAAGAGGCGTTCTGGGGTCGCCTCTCCACAGATCTGACCTCTAACTTGGTCTGGTTTGGTCTCCATGAAGATAGAAAGGTTTAACGGGCAGCAGTAGTTCAGTTGACAGAGTGGTTGCGGGTCCAAATCCTGCTCTCAACATCAATTGTTTGAGCGGTCTGATCCATTGTTCGGCAGGTTGGCGGTGTGAATCCAGCTCCCACAGATGAACGCTGCTGTTGTGTCCTTGGGCAGGACTCTTAACCCACCTTACCCCCAGTGTCTGCTTACACTGGTGCAAGAATATGAGTTGTGGAGAGTTATATTCATGTTTTGAGAGTAAACGGGTAACACTTTGTAGAGTTATCGTGACTTAGCTTAACAACACACAGAGCAGTTTTATTTTTACACTTTATTTTAGTTAATTTAAGATGAAATTATGTAAAAAAACTGGTTCAAACTGATCTCGCAACTTCCAATTTAAACGCTCTTTTAACTTTCAAATAGTTAAAATAAAAGCTTTTCTGTTAAAAACAACTCTGCAATATTTTACCCTGATATTTTAACCCTCCAGTTTTTGCTGTGGAACATGGTTTTAAGATCATAAGAGTCAATTTTGCGTAACACAAAACCTTTAAATAGTCAAAATGCAGATCCAGCAGCACTGAAGGATCTGTTAAATGTAAAGAAACTTGAGAATATTAAAGTGTTCCTTAAATTCTGGATTCTCGACCAAAGAGAAAAAGAATCAGGTTTGTTGCTAAATGATTAGTCTTGAAGGTTCCTGTTACTGTAACTGTTTTATTTTTTCTTGTTTCTGTCCCATTTAGCGTTTTGTAGAATCCCGTGGCCCCTATAGGCGAATATAAATGACAACGATTGTAATGTTTTTAATTAGCTCGCCACCGAAGCCTGTCACTTCTGAAAAGGTCTGAACTTCCATACATCCTCCCGTTTCCATCTGCAAACACACTCCAGCCCATTCACCGTGGAGACGACGGAGACGAGGGGAGGAACTCGAAGCTTTGTGCAAACTTCATCTACTTTTCTCTGCAGTCCTTTCGAAACTTCTGTCTGTCTCACACAAACAAGTGGCTCTATAGACCTGAGCGCTCAAGAAACCAGCAAATCAATCCGGTGTTTTTAAGCAAGCCATTACGGGGCGCCAAGGAGAGTTAAAGCACTTACTCAAGACATGCATTATAGTGTATTACAGATTCTGGTTCAAGGAGAAGTCTAATGAACGTGAAGCAGCCAAAAGCCATTATGAACACTTAAAATGTTCTGTTTGGCAAATGAACCGCAATGCAAACGCGCCAGCATAATGTCATCTCCATATACACTTCTGTTATAGACTACAGACTGTGCGGGTCAGAACCGGCTGAGGGGGAGAAACTTACACTAAACCTGGACTAAAACTAGACTAAACCTGGACTTAACCTGGATTAAACCTAGAATAAAGTTGGACTGAACCTAGACAAAACCTGGAGTAAACCTGGACTAAACCTGGAGTAAACCTAGACTAAACCTGGACTAAACCTAGACAAAACCTGGACTTAACCTGGACTAAACCTAGAATAAAGTTGGACAAAACCTGGACAACCTAGAGTAAACCTAGACTAAACCTGGACTAAACCTGGTCTTAACCTGGACTAAACCTAGAATAAAGTTGGACAAAACCTGGAGTAAACCTGGACTAAACCTGGATTAAACCTAGAGTAAACCTGGACTAAACCTGGACTAAACCTAGACAAAACCTGGACTAAGTCTAGACTAACCCTGGACTAAATCTAGACTAAACCTGACCTGACTAAATGCAACCATTGCAAACACAATGTCATCCCCATATACTTGTCTGTAGAGTATAGACTGTGCACATGTCATAATGGCCTACGGGGAGTTCATATTGCACCTAGACCTGGACTAAACCTGGACTAAAACAGGACTAAACAGAGTCTTAGTCAGGACTACACCTGAGTAAAAACTGTCTCCGATTATTGTGCCAGTCAATGTGAAACAAAAAGTGACACAAAGTTCAATATTTTTTCAGCCAGTGGCGGTTGTAGAATTTTTCTAAAACAGGGGCCATTAAATGACCACATGTTAAAATCAGGGGCCAAGTACAGGGCACATCCAAGCACACAAATGATTCATTTAGTGTGGTCGAAATACTTTTGGACAGTCATCCAGTACCTTTTCTCAAACACAAATAAAACATTATGAAGCAGTAAAGTTGGTAATCATGTTTTCATTTACTCACACTGTGCATAAAGGACACGGCTGATCTACTTGTCAGTTGATTGACAGAACAGAGGCACTTCAGGGGCCAATCAGAAGAGAGGAGTAGACTTGGATGTAGTGAAACTAACCTCACACAACAAGATGATGAATGAATTGCATGTATTGCATCTTTGTATGTACATGTACATATACATGTACATATACATGTACATATACATGTACATACAAAGATGGATTCTCTGGATATTTTATTTCACAAACTCCCGAGTGTCCATTATGGCCCCGCTGGTGTCGGGCGACCAATCACGTCACAGCACTGACGTTTGTGTGGAGCCAAACATGAAGCGCTCAACATAATATTTAGGGTCAATGTTCATCATGATGCTGTTTTCCAATTGCTTTGAGTAAGAGCCGTCCCAGACTGATCAGGTTTAGAACTCAGTTTATAATGAGACACATAATCTGGCATGAGCAGGTTATAGTCAAGCACAAAAATACAATGAGTGAGAACCTAAATCTAAACAGAAAATCTCAGTTGAACCTGAACATAGTTTCTGTGAGAGCTCTTCTTAAAAACAGTCCTTGAACCCTGCAGCTGTATTGGGCCGTCTCCTCCATTTGAGACTGTCACAAACAGTAGAGTGAGAAAGCCCAGCCTATTATAGTTACACAGCCAAGAATAAATACTGCAGTATTCTCCTTAAAAAGCACATTTACGCCTGTGTTTGTGTTTCTCTCTGGGTCTGTTCCTGTCAGAACCGTGGCCCAAAACCTTCAGTCAGGACTCGGCTGGGGACGGGGCCTCTGGTGCTCCGGCTCCCCAGCCTTCTGCGCCTGTGCTGGGCTGTGCAGCTCTACCGCGCTGGTGTAAAGCCTCATTCACAAGTGGGAGGATTATATTGATGGTGTTTACGATTTAGTTACACACATGCGTTTTGTACTTGACATGTTTGGGAGTAACATTTGAGGCCATCTGCAGCCCTATTAAAATTTGATATAGGTTCACCATGCACGTATAATTACAGGCTACTGTACAGAGTGGTGAGTGAAGCCCCGCGGTGTGGAGCCTGAACCACTCACAAGTGTGCAGGATTATAGAGACGGTGTTTACGGTTTAGTAAGTTACACACATGCATTTTGTACTTTATATGTTTTGAAATAACATTTGAGGCCATCTGCAGCCCCATTAAAGGTTTATATAGATACACCCTGCACATATACTTACAGAGTGGTGAATACAGCAGACTCACAGTCAGAGTCCCTCATGTCTTACTATAGAATAATCTTATGGTATAATAATACATACAGAATGATTCATATTCTATGGCATTTTCTTATATTTCATTGTTAAACCTTTACATGTGCAAATGCACTTAAAAAAAGACAATATGCTTTACAATATTGTTTCTCTCTCTCTCTCCCTCTCAGTAGGTAATAACATTTGTAGTGCTGCCACCATTTCATTTTAAATGGAATTCTTGGCATATTGGGCCTTGTCATCAATTCATTTGATGCAATATAAAAATGTAATAAGAACGCATTTTTAAAAGCCAATTCCAATATGTATTGTTTAGAATCCAGAGGAGCCGATGGCCAAAACATTTGGGCCATTTTCCCCAAATTCTATAATTTGACTTTAACACAAACTTATCCACAACCTTGTTTTACTCCAAACTGTGTAGATGGCAGTTTAGTCACACTTTTACAGTAAGACTTAAGAGTTTAAATAAAGCTTTTATTTTATTTTACTTTATTTTATTTATTTATGTTTTTTTGTATGTATTTTATTGGTTTAATGTATTTATTGCTATTCTATGGTTTTGCGCTTCTTTTATTTTAGGGTTAGGGTTAGGGTGGAGGGGATTGGAAATGTATGTACTTTGCTTCCTCCAGCTCCTTTTAAGTCATGCATGTTGTATCTGAGACTCTATTGTTATGTTCTTATATGAATTGTATGTAGGTTTGAAATAAATAACTAACTCACTTGTATAATTAAATCTGAGTGTTTATTTGTCATTTATCATTATATTATGATTGTTATATAGTGAGTATTTGTGCAGCACATTGGAAACTGTTGTGCTATAGAAATAAAGTGGACTAGATTGGATTAATGTTTATATGTTTTCATTCATTTTGGCTGTGAGATGAACTTCTTCTGGAGATTTAAGGCCAAGAGTCGATTTGCCAACTGATCCATCAGTCTTTCTCTATATGACACACTGTTTTTACTCACAATAATAGTTATTAGATATAGAATTGTTTAGAATCAAGAGCAATCGATGGCCCGATAAGACCTGCCGAGCTGATTTTTTTAATACATATTGTGACATTTACGCTTGAATTGGTGAATTCAATTTCCGCTCATCTGAGTCAACATAAAAACAGAACTCCAAAACTCAATTGTGTGCTACGTTCTGGTTGAGTTAAAGGAAGGGAAGGAAAACTAATAAGGACATAGAGGGTCCAGAGAAGGTAAGTGTCCTTAAAAGACCTCTGTCCTGATCTCCGGGGGAAACAAACAAAGTCATGTTTGGACACAGCTTAGTGAGCAGACCACTCTCTAATCCCATAATCCAGTGCGTAACAGGCACCAGGCATCGGCCCATTCAACTTTTGGTCCATTTCTCTTAATTACAAGAAAGCAACTAGAGCAGCACAAAGAGACAGACAGTCAATACCAGCTCTATCTGTTCTATCTATACCGGGCCAGAGGAGGGGCTGTAGAGGGGCTATAGAGGGCAGACGAGGGGCTGTAGAGGGGCTATAGAGGGCAGACGAGGGGCTATGAGGGGCAGAGGAGGGGCTATAGAGGGGCTATAGAGGGCAGACGAGGGGCTGTAGAGGGGCTATAGAGGGCAGACGAGGGGCTATGAGGGGCAGAGGAGGGGCTATAGAGGGGCATTTATTAATCATTAAACTTAATTAAGTTTATTTTTTTTATCTAGTCAGCCTTTTTATTGTTATATGCCATATAAAAAGCTCATTCTCAAACAGTACACACTCAAACAGTAAGAGATACAGGACTACATTCATACTATAATACTCCCTACAACTGTACAACAACTTACTCATATGTACCAGATAATACTCAATACAACTGTACAACTTACTCTTATGTATCAGATAATACTCCCTACAACTGTACGACGACTTACTCTTAGGTAACAGATAATACTCCCTACAACTGTACAACGACTTACTCTTATGTAACAGATAATACTCCCTACAACTGTAAAACAACATACTCGTATGTAACAGATAATAATCCCTACAACTGTAAAACAACTCACCCTTATATAACATATAATACTCCCTACAATTGTACAGCAAGTCACACTTATGTAAGAGAGAATACTCCCTACAACTATACAACAACTCACCCTTATGTAAGAGATAACTGTATGTCCTGTCAATCATTATTTCATCTACAGCCCAGATATTTTTGTATTACTATATTTCTCTGTTTGTTTAAGTCTGTGGCTGAAGTTCTGTCAGGTTTTCACTCTCACATAGTTTTGAAAGAAGAAAAGGAGTGAAAAAACTAAAAAAACATAGCACCAAAGATCAAAACTAGAGACCAGTTTGAACAATACATCAAAAGGATCATGTTTTAGTAGTATAACTCCGTATCAAAACTAGTACTTGTGTATGGTACGACTAAAGAAACTATAGTAGATTTTTTTAGTAATACAGATTTTTATGGAAAGTTAAAGGACCTAGAGAAAAATATAATAAAATATAATACCTCTAAGCATTTTGTTTTGATATACCTATATATAATACAGTATTATAAATTGATGAAACTGGCACCTGCCCCAATCTGGGAGCATAAAAATCACCACTTACAGAAAATGGTATATTGTTAAAAAGTACTGCAAAAACTGCTTTAAAAAACATGTTTAATGAAAGTAAATGACAAAAATGCATCCTAACACTATGACAAACAATAAGCCTAACAAAATACCGAAAGCTTTCCAAAAAGTACTCCCCAGCAGCCCAAACAGCCATCAACAAACAGCATCGCAAAAGAAAATATCTGGAGTTACTTTTGTTACTCACACAGTCTGAAGAGATGCTTTTGAGGAAGTGGTCAGTCTATGTTGACCATATCAGAGCGTGTCCGTGAACAGGTGATCTCTCCGAGTGTCCGAGCTGCAGAAAGGTTTAAATATTCCACGTTTTTCTACCTCAAATTGTGTCAGCCGGGATAGAAACCAGCCCTCCGAACCTGCACAGAAGAGAGACAAGAAAATTCTGTTTTAGATGTGTTATTGTTTATCAAATCTGCACTGTATATAAAATATTGATTTAGACACATTTTTATATGAAATTATATATTTATTCCATACTCTCTGGTCACAGCAACTCACCCTTATCAAATAGATAATACTCCCTACAACTGTACAATTCACCCTTATGTAACAGATAATACTCCCTACAATTGTACAACTCACCCTTATGTAACAGATAATACTCCCTACAATTGTACAACTCACCCTTATGTAACAGATAATACTCCCTACAATTGTACAACTCACCCTTATGTAACAGATAATACTCCCTACAATTGTACAACTCACCCTTATGTAACAGATAATACTCCCTACAATTGTACAACTCACCCTTATGTAACAGATAATACTCCCTACAATTGTACAACTCACCCTTATGTAACAGATAATACTCCCTACAATTGTACAACTCACCCTTATGTAACAGATAATACTCCCTACAATTGTACAACTCACCCTTATGTAACAGATAATACTCCCTACAATTGTACAACTCACCCTTATGTAACAGATAATACTCCCTACAATTGTACAACTCACCCTTATGTAACAGATAATACTCCCTACAATTGTACAACTCACCCTTATGTAACAGATAATACTCCCTACAATTGTACAACTCACCCTTATGTAACAGATAATACTCCCTACAATTGTACAACTCACCCTTATGTAACAGATAATACTCCCTACAACTGTACAACTCATCCTTATGTAACACATAACCATATATCCTGTCAATCATCATATCTTTGCATTCTTTTTCCTTACAACCTCTTGTATATAATTTAGGTTTAATTGTATTACTATATGTATTCACTTTATTTTACGTGTACATATACATTTCTATAAAATCTATAAGACGTTTTCTATGCGTGTTTGATTTTATGAACTATAACAACTAGTGCTACAACCTGGTACAAAACGTCTAGTGTTAAGGTTCATGTAAACTGTGCCCTGTCCCAATTTACAATAACTAAATGAAACTAACCCCCATTGGTCTGTAGAAGAAATGAAGTGTGAATCTTATTTTTGTGTCATTCATGAATCACTGTAACATGATTAATGCTTATGCCGGTTGACCAAAGGAAATAAACTAGAGTGGGCAGAGAAAGAGAAAAAAAAGAAATAGAGAGATGGAGAAAGAGACATGGAGACAGACAGGGAGCTCTTCCACTCGACTTGTTCGTCAGCCTCACTGGTGTCTGAGAGGAGAAGGGGTCAGGAGGGACTGGGACAGAGTGGTCTCTCTCTGTGCCCTCTGTCTGACCTCACACATACAACACACACACACACACACACACCCCACACACACCACACACACCACACACACTACGCACTACAGGGACATCAACCCTGAGATGACGCCAACGCTACAGCTGAGTCCAAACACTGGGCGTATCACAGAAGATCTAAGACCATCTTTATAGAATATATTTGAATAGGTTAGTGTGATGAGGTTCTATTCCTGAATAATGACAATGGCCTAGTCAGAAGGATGTTTTTTTTTTGTGTTGTAAAAAATAGTGTTATAGTCAAGACTAATCAAGACCAAGACCAGTCCGTGACAACAAGATTCCAAGATCTTTTCTGACGTTTATTTATATTTTATAAATCAGAACATATATTTCAGAACATATATATCAATGTTTTTATAAATCTATCTCCATTTTGTCACTTGTCTAGTGTCAGACCTCAAGACCGAGACAAGACCGAGTCCAAATGAGTCCAAGACGAGACAAACACAGCAAAAAAATGGTCTCGAGACCACGGCCAGTCTCGAGTACTATGACACTACAAGACAGTGAAGCAAAAATGTATTTACAATATGTACGCTTTACAGCAGAAATATGCTTCATAAACCATAAGCTCTATAGGTTTTTACTTTCTCTGTACACGTCCTGGTCCAGACTGACTGAAGGAGGGTGCTCCTCTTTAATCCTCTGAGGCTCTTCCCAGAAGCCAATTAACATAAAAATACTGTTTTTCAACGCTAAACCCAAATGAAGAATAATATAGAAAAATACTCAAAAATACATTTTACAACATGGCCATATCTCTGCACCAGGAAAAATAATATGGATAATTTAGTGTGGGAAATGGTATTTTGAGATGACATCACTATGACATCAAACATCAATGTCCCAACATGACGACGGAAATAGGAAGTATAGCTTGCGAATGGGAGATGGATACAGGTTTGAAGTTTGTTGGAAAAGAAAATTATGGACAGTGGACCTAAGACTCTTGCAGTGGCCAATGGATCGTAAATATAGCGGAGAACGTAGCGGACGGACGGGGGCGGAAAACGGAGCAGAATGAATGAAAAGGGGTAAGCGGCTAGCGCATGCTCGTTAGGTTAGTGTGGGCTTTGACAGGGCTACTCCATCACTGTTAGATACTCTTGACCATGAACCCGGCTCTGGATCTGGATCCCTGACTGCTTCACGGCTCTATCGAAGTGTACCAGAAAAATAACATAGTGGACCTGTAATTAGCATTTACTATAATATGGACCATGGTAATAGTAAGTAACAACTAGCATGCTAACAACAACAGCACATGAGCCTTACTTCCTGGGAATAAGTGTGTTTTCCTTAATTCAAGCAACATTAGATTTAGTTTCTTATTTTAAGCTCAAAGAGTTGCTGTTTTTCTGATCTGAACTGTAGTAAGATGTATTTTCATATTTTAAGTATTAAAAGTCTTGTTCCACAGTTCATTTTACTTGTGAAGTGAAATTTATTCAAATCATCATAAAACTCTCTCAATTCAAGTCACTTAACATGGATACTTTAGTTTTTCCAATGTAATTTTTGTTGATTTTGTCTGTAATGATGCTTTTTGTTTTCCCAATGTGGTTTTTAAATATAAATGGCAACAACAAAAAACAAGAGCTGCTTTTACGATATATTTGTACAGGGACAAACTTAAGAATTTTACTTTGTTATATGAAAACATTCTGATTCAAGCTTTTTCATTTCTCATATGATTATGTGTTTATTGTAATTGATAAATGCTTTTAAATGCACTGTTTAATATGGTTCGTTTATTACTGTTCTTATCCATTTTAAACACTGGGTACATTTCGTTCTGTCATGGGTTTCTCTCGCATGCTTGAATGACAAATGAAGTTATAATAAATAATAAAAATAAGACAGGTAAGCCTATATTATATCATAGCGTTAGGTAACAGTCTAATCCCGGTTCCTCAGTGGATAAATGAGGGCAGACAAAGGCCCAGCGCTGTATCTGAGCCTCCCATCGAGCCGTGTTCACACAAGTGCAGATAATGTGGACGTGTATCGCAGGAAGCACTCATGTCCGACAAAGCAGAATGAATGGGCCCAGCTGTGAGCCACACCAGCACCACGCGCCTCTGAGTGAGTGCCAATCCAGATACGTGCCAATTCTGCGTGGCATAGGTCACATTTAAAGCCTCTATATTATGCCATTTTCTGAGCTGTGTTATTACGTCGTTTCCTCGTTGCAAACAGACCTGGAGTCGTGTTTTGTTTCAGTCGCACATGTTTAATGCGCAAATCGTCCATATTTAGTTGTTCTTCTCTCAAACGGAAAACAGTTTGAGCTTGCGATGTCTTGTGGTAATACAGGAAGTGCTCCACGGTGATTAAACTCCATACAGTTTCATTAGAATCAATGCCAATTTCTACTGAACTAAAGGTAAACTGCTGTAGCTGTTAACCATAGAACTATAAAAAAAAACTGGAAGGTTCAAATTGTTTTCAGTGGCCTGTGCTTATTGGCACATGGGCCCAAAATAATTTATTTTCTGCATCGACTTACCATGGATGGGAGGTGCATTTACTAGCTCCTGTAACATCTGTAATGTGGGTGGCTTGGCTAAGTCTTACAGAACAAATTTTTAGGCGCTTTGAGGATTTAAAAAGTTTGAAAAGATAATGTTTTGACAATAGAAAAGGATCCCTTCAAAGTCTGACAAAGTTGTGGATGCCCTGTCAGCCGAACATTAGGGCATTTTGAATGACCAAAAACGACATTGTGCTTCTATGATAAAACGTTACGTCACAAACCAGGAAGACGTTTGGAAAGAAGCAATGACGACTTCTGTTTGCGATGCTAAATTTGACAAAATGTAGGAAAAATTCGAAAATGTCCCAGTTTTCTTCACCTCCATGTCATTGGAGCGTTCCGTTATGTTCGGCTAATCAACAATAACAACCATACCTCAGTTGTAGGCGAGACAAGTGTTGGTAACTATGCCGGAAGTTGTCACTGCATCTTCAATCAAACAAACTTTATTTATAGAGAGCTTTTCAAACAAAAATGTAACACAAAGCATTTTCCAAACGTCTTTTTGGTTTGTGACGTAAGCGTGAGTAGGGAGCTGCAGTACCTGGAGCGGCCACTAGTCAGTCTCGGCAGAGTGGGAATGTCTTTTCCAGTTTTTATTATAGATTCAAGCTGTTAACCTAAAAACCACGACTTCATAACATCACAAGGTGGAACAGAGCATTTTGAGCTTTGGAGATGTAGACAGACAAATAATTAAAGGTTTCTCAAACATGTGAATGAAAAAAAAACACAACTCCAGGTCTGTTTTTGAGGAGGTAACATTATAACATGACTTAAAGCTCACAAGAGTCAGTTTTGTGTAATATAGGCCTTTTAATAGAACAGAAACACTAGTCTGTCAAAACCATCTCCCTGCTACTTCATTTTGTCACGAACGGCTTTGATAATTACATTTTGTTGTCGGGGAAAATGTCGCCAATTCAATCTTCCCCCAGTTTGGTGATGCCGCAGTTTGTTTTGTCGCATATATTAATAAATTGAACACGTAGCCTTGATTGTGAGCGCCCTCTCATCCAAATGCACATGAGTAATTCACAGATGAAACCGGTTTCAAAGCTGCTGATGTTGAGGGATCCGTGGTACAGATAACTTGGTCTATTTGTATCATTTCCTCTCGGTGCGTTTCAAAATGCTGAAGTGACTTTTATTATTCTAATTTCCGAGAGTGATTGCTAGACGTGCCCTGTGAGGAGTTTGTTCATTAAAGTGTATTTGTAAAACACATAATGGCTGCCTGAACTACGCATGAACCTTTTAAAAGCAGGATTTAGCCTCAGTTATGCGCGCTACGGCAATCTATTACAGCCAGTCTGGGGAATTCTTAAGTACATTTTTAAATTTCAGAGATGTTTTTGCGTTTCAAATCAAATTTTACCACCAAAAATGTTGTTAGGCCCATATTACACTATGCTATGATGTGTGTTATAATAGTAATAATATAGTTTCCTCATGACAAACACACCTGGAGTTGTGTTTTGTTTCAGTTCTTCTTCTTGAGTTCTTCTCTCAAACGGAAACACTCCACTTTATGATGTTATGTGGTAATACAGGAAGTGCTCCACTGTGTTTTTAAACTCCATACACCTTCACTCTAGAATCATTAAATCATTTCCGTAGTGGAATTACAAATTTCTATTGAACTAAATGTAAAAGATAGCTGGTAACTTCAAACTAGTGTTTGAAATGTAGACCGGTCTTAGGTCTCGAGACCGGCCTCCGGCCTTGTTTACGGTCTTGGTCTCGGCTCAGACTTAAGCGCATTTGGACTCGGCCTCGGACTTGAGGATGTTTGGAATCGGTCTTGAACTCGGTCCTGTTTCGGTCTTGAAACGTTTGGTCTTGGTCTTGTCTCGGTCTTGAACTCGGTCTTGTATCGGTCTTGAAGGCTCGTGGACTCGGTCTTGTTTCAGTCTCGAAGGCTCGTGGACTCGGTCTTGTTTCAGTCTCGAAGGCTCTTGGACTCGGTCTTGTTTCGGTCTTGAAGGCTCTTGGACTCGGTCTTGTATCGGCCTTGAAGGTGTTTGGACTCGGTCTTGTATCGGTCTTGAAGGTGTTTGGACTCGGTCTTGTATCGGTCTTGAAGGCGCTCGGACTCGGTCTTGTTTTGGTCTTGAAGGTGTTTGATCTCGGCCTTGTCTCGGTTTTGTCTCGGTTTTGAACTCAGTCTTGTTTCGGCCTTGGAGGCGTTTGGACTCGGTCTTGTTATGGACTCGATGTCTGAGACTCAACATCTGATTATATTTACGTCTGCTGCTGCCGGTAATAAACTGCAGCCCATGCACTTGTTTAATATGCACGTGCCAAAATAACTGTAAAATGCAAATAAATAAATGTCGACAATTGAGAAGATGGTCTCAATATGGTCTCGATGGGCTGTGGTCTTGGTCTTGTCTCGGTCTCGACCTTTGAAAGTCTTGGTCTTGTCTCGGTTTCAGGACCCTGTGATTCTCGATTAGTGCGCTCTTGGCTACAATGCTACTTTAAAACTTCCAAATTGTTGTGAAACTGAAACACATCTGATTCTTGTTGTAGTTTATAGACATGTTTAAAATCTTAACTATAAACCAAATCCCATTTTTAAAATCACAATAAAAAATATATATGATCTCCCGCTGCCTTTATTAACCCTAACACTAAACCTAACCTAACCTGAGGCCAGGTCACATTCACACTTCTTACGTGAACACTTTAACACCATTTTTACATAATACACGAACCAAATGTTATAATGCGTTTGACCCAGTTGGCGTCCCGAGGCTGAATTCAAAATGGTGTCCGTAGTAACCCACTTCAGGTTACTATGAGCAATGGCCTAGAAACTTACCCCAGAAACCTTCACGGTGTTTACAAGTGTTTTGAAATATTCCCTTTTTTTGTGTGTTACTGCAGGTGAAGCTCTAACAGCCCATTTTCCATCTGCCTTATTTGTATACTGGATACTCTACATTACTTCATGGTTCTGTTCGCTTAATTATCCTTTATAATTATGTGTCTGGCTCATATTAATTATTATTCATTTTTAATCTAGCTGCTCATTAAACATTACACTGAACACACATGTGGCCGAAGATTTTAATTGGTTTGCAGGGCTGTGGCTGTCTGCAAAATACTGTTTATTACAACTATTACAACTACTACTACTAAAGTAACTACTACTATTGCAACTGCTAATACTACTACAACTACTGCTACTGCAACTACTACTACTGCTACACCTACTACTGCTGCAACTGCTAATACTACTACACCTACTGCAACGGCAACGACTACTACACCTACTGCAACTATCACTACTACTCCTACTACTACTGCAAATAGTACTACACCTACTGCAACTGCAACTACCATTACTACTACATCTACTACAACTGCAACTACTACAACTGCTTCTACTACTACACCTACTGCAACTACCACTACTACACCTACTACTACTGCAAATGGTACTACACCTACTGCAATTGCAACTACCATTACTACTACATAGCAGTAGGACAAATATCTGATACTAGTATTTGCTAGTATCAGATATATTATAAGATATGCTAGTATAGTATTTGCTCAGAAAGTCCAATAGACATCAGTTATTCAAGCCTCTACAGCTCAAATATAAATTATTGCAACTAAAATATCCCAAATCTCCCCATTATTGCAAAGAAAATGTACAAATGAGAAATACTGAGCCCAAAAATCCAAGTATATTGTTCCATCTTTTATATATTGAATGAAAAGCAGGGCAG
>KN516859.1:0-19045 GCA_000787155.1 Scartelaos histophorus
TGAATTGAATTGAATTTATATATATATGTGAAGATAAGTATATGAGAGACCCACCAGCAGAAAGGTTAAATAGCGCTCCTTTAACCAGCATAGAGCTTTCTGCCTGATGCACATGGAGTTAGAATATGGATCCAAGTGTTGTGATGTAAAGAGCATGTAATCCTGCAGGAAGCCAGTGTCTCTAAACCCGATTAGTGCCAAGCCAATCAATGCCTGGGTTAGCGTAGCCACATGGGCTGGGTCACATGACAACAGGACAGGGCTATGTAAGGTGCTGATGCAAAGACTATTTTAGTTTTCTTGGTTAAGGCGTAGAAAAAGCTTGGCCAATTCGGATAAAAGTTGATTGTTAACTATACTTTTTTGATTCCGTCCACTCATAAGAACAGGAATATTGATAAGACAAGGGACTATGACTAGAAATTGTTTTGTTTTATTAATTGTTGTTAGAATAAAGATTAACATAACAATAGTACATGGCGTCTGAATGTTTTTCCTCCTTTATTATCCTTATTGCTTGATGATCTGTCCACAAGACGCTGAATCCATTAAAACAAAGAGTACTTAGCATTGTAGTCTAATTAGCCCCATTAACAATTAGCTCAGAACCCAATCCCCTGATGTCACCGGATAATATATTAAGCTGAGTACGGTCCTTCAACCTCCTGATCCGCACTCACCGGAGTCCTGTTACATGATGACCGACTCGTGAAATTGCACAAGTTTAACACGAAAGCGGAGACTTATAAACAGCAAAATGTCAAGTCCGTGTAATGAGTTGTGTGAATATCCGTGCCACAGGAGAGGGGCATTCACCATAATGAGACCGCAGGATCAATACGGGGAAGCCGCACCACCATTCAGCCCGGGTCATTTATGCAGTGGGCTCAAAGACGGCCCCAGGATACGAGCCATCAAGTCACAAAGGTTATACAAGACCAGTGGTGGAACGCATCTGTACTATAGTAGAGCTGTTGATTATACATGCTGGATACTTCACAATATTTGAGAGCAGGCATCCATACTTTATACTCTACTACATTTTTAACGGGAATTATTGCACAAGTACTTAATCAGGTACTTTTAATACCTTTACTTAAGTAGATATTCATGTGATAACTTACTTTTACTTTAACTTTTTTTTTCTTTTACTTATAGATGTTAGTGGATGTGCCAAGTTACACATTTCAAGTAAAGTAATAACAAAATCAGATGACAAAATGCTTTTTTGGGGGGGAAATGTTATCGCTTTGTCTTTTTTATCTTCAGGAGACCAAGTTACAGTCAGAATGCAAATATTCACGTGATAACTTACTTTTACTTTAGCTTTTTTTTTTTTTTCTTTTACTTATGGATGGGTACATTTCAAGCAAAGTAATAACAAAATCAGATGACAAAATGCTATAAAATCGCTTTGTCTTTTTTATCTTCAGGAGACCAAGTTACAGTCAGTCATAATGCATGTTTGTCTAGGTATTTTTGAGCTATAAAACTGCAAGAAATGCAAGATCTGTTTAATGTCACACTGTGGAACCTTCCAGGCAGAGCAGGTGACGGACTCTCCACCAGAAAAGTTACACAACGCTCCTTTGAGTAAAAAAACTGACTTTTTCGACCAACAAACAAGACAGAAAATATATCGTTGTGCTCATTGCATTGAATAGCCTGCAGAGATGATGTTCAGAATGGGTGTTTAAAATGGATGATTGCACAAGTGTAAAACGCTAATTGTAAAAGCGAAGAGGATAAGACGATATCGTTTACGTAGAAGAACAATTAGAGAAGTTTGTCACGATGCTTATTATTCACACTTTGAAATGCCAAAGCAAGTTCAGAGGCAGTAAGTTTTAAAGTGCCTGAGCGAGAATCGAGCGCATACATTGTAATTATACATCAAGCCTAAAAGAACAGCTGCTGCAATTTAACCGAGAGAGGACTGGTCCATATGGTGCGCGCTTTAAAATGAAAAATCAACGCATTTGTCAAATCTCAATGGCTTTCTTCGTGTCAGATTGGTTAATACAACTCTTGTAAAAATCATTCATAATAAAACAAGCATTGAAGCGATGAAATTGTATGAAAATGATTAGAACTTGTTGAAAATGAAATGCATCTTTTGCTTCATCACAGTTTGTAATGCTCAAAAATAACTTGAAAAACATTGGATTGTTCTGTCAGTGGACTCGCCTCTCCACAGATGTGACCTGCTCAGTTTAAAATGGAAAAATGTCCATAAGAAAGAGCTTGGTTAGTATATTTACCAAGATTATCATAATAGTTGAATAGTAATAGTATCATAATAGTTGAATAGTAATAGTATCGTAATAGTTTAATAGTAATAATATCATAATAGTTTAATAGTAATAGTATCGTAATAGTTTAATAGTAATAGTATCGTAATAGTTTAATAGTAATAGTATCATAATAGTTTAATAGTAATAGTATCATAATAGTTTAATAGTAATAGTCAAGAATCATAGTAGTACAGACAGAGCTACTTTCACTTAACAGGGTAAAAGAGACAAATATTTGACATTTGCCTAAAAAACAAACTGTAAAACTGTGTCAAATGTATTAAAATCTGCACTTTCCTCTGTATATATGGAATGCTACACAGTACAGCATTAAATGTATCTTCATTACAGATATGGTATGGGGGTGTTTTGCATGGTTGTGTATGGTGGAATGTTCAGCAGTTCAGCAAAAATATGTAAGATTGTCTGAAATTTCATGGAAAAAATACAAAATTAGTTCCTTCTTTCAATATAAGGGCAAAATGTGTTTACTTAAAAAGCCCTAAAATTCACTAGTACAAAATTCTATGACTAATTTTGCTCCTGGATCAAAATTCATGTTGTTTTACTCGATTGTAAAATGACCAAATACCTTAAAAACAATGTATTCTTTCCACAGATCTGACTTATAACTTGGTACAGTGAGGTTTAAAGGGGTCATATTAAACATCTATTCTTTCCACTGATCTGACTTATAACTTGGTACAGAGAGGTTTAAAGGGGTCATATTAAACATCTCATCTATGGTAAAATGTGGCTTCCTCAGTGGTTGATTTTTCAAACAAAACACAACTCCAGGTATGTTTAATGAGGCTTGGTTTAAAGCTCACAAAAGTTAATTTAGCATAATATAGGCCCTTAAAAGCCAAACAGTGGAACACAATTGGTACAGCTACATAGTGCATCTTTAACTTTTTAAACATATTTCTGATCCACTGGTTCACTTCCGCTCCTGTCCCGGCTCGTGATGTTTCTCCGATAAGTCATGTTCCCTGCTGTATCATAGGACCTCCGTGATCACTGGCTTCTTCTATGAGCTTTGTCGTGCAATTTTTCTAATGGAAATCTTACATTAATTCAGTGGCCGGAGCTATATATCACTGCAGTAAATCTCCCTGGTGGGGTCTCAGTGCAGCAGAGCAGAGCACAGGCCAGCCAATCCGGACACTCGCAATAACTACAGCCCAAGCGCACAGCTGGGACTGCACTTTTATGGCCTATCTTGTTCGTCTTTTTAACCTGCAATCTAGTTAAATCGCACATAAATTACAAGTTTTATAGTTTTTGAACAATCCTGATTTATTTTTGTTTTTGTTTTACTGCCAGTTTTACTTCACTTCCAACTATAACTTTTAGAAATCTGTAATTTGCTGACACTGTGGGTTAGAAAAACAAACAAGGGAGTGATCAGCCAGTGTACTGCCAGGATAACTTGAAAGTTTTATAATATAAGGGACGTTTGACATAAAACTCTACACTAAAAACTTAGGAGAGTAAAACTAGAAGAGAGGATTGAACGCAGAAGCCCTTCCACATTCTGATATCGTCACCTTCCTAAAATAATCGCCTTTTTTGTCACTTTTTTGTCACTTTTTGCCATTTACTTTGCCATAATTTATGCCATAATTTCAATTTTGGGGGGAGTTTTTTTGTGTTTCCTGAAAAACCTAAAAAAATGCGATTACTTTAGGAAGGTGTAGTTATGGTATGGGGGTGTTTTGCATGTATGTGTATGGTGGAATGTTCAGCAGTTCAGCAAAAATGTGTAAGATTTTCTGAAATTTCATGAAAAAAGTTCAAGTTCAGCAAAAATGTGTAAGATTTTCTGAAATTTCATGAAAAAAATAGAAAATTTGTTCTTTTTTTCAATATATGTGCAAAATGTGTTTACTTAAAAAGCCCTAAAATTCACTAGTACAAAATTCTATGACTAATTTTGCTCCTGGATCAAAATTCATGTTGTTTTACTCGATTGTAAAATGACCAAAAATGTTAATAAACAATAAAAAATCTGAAATTGTTATTCTTTCGCACAATAAAATGGGATTACGAGCTAGCTACTGGGCTGTTCACACTCTCTACAATAAAAGACCAGTTTAACATTAGCTGTAATTGTATTTCTCGTGTAACACATCACTCTCTCAATTCTATTTTCTCTTTTTCACACTCGCATAAAAAAGTGTTGCATCCCCAGAGTGACGAAAGACCAACAACCATCCCTCGTGAGCAAATTGTCTTTATGTTTGAAGTACCAAGCGGTTTTTCCAGCTTTCATCTCGACCCCGCGACCTTTCCTTTGACCCCTAAGCGGTGAAGGGTCGACATTTACAACTTCCCATTGGCAGAGGAAGAAGCAGAAGAGAACAGAGAGTCGTGTGAGCTGCTGAGGTTTATTACAGCGGGTCAGACGGGAGGCGTGCACCAACCTGCATAGTGAAACATTAGCCCACGTAATTGAGTTAAATGGCAGAGTTTAGCCACATTAAATATAACATTAAATATAATAGCATATCAGAGGGAATTAATTACATACTCTTTTTCATGCAGAAAGCTACAGGGATTGTGCAGTAACAAGCAGAGGGAGAGAGGTGAAGTATTATGCAAACCTGACTCTTGGGAGCTTTAAGTCATGTCGGAACATTGTACTCAAAAACATACCTGCAGTTTTATTCTTCTTTCATTCACACACGTTTGAGTAATCCTTTGTTATTAGCAGGTCTGCATTTCAAAACGCTCTGTTCCATCTTGTGATGTCTTGCAGTAATTTTCATATTAACAGCGATGTTGTACCTTCTGTTTGACAAGTCTTTAATTGAGGAATGTAGGTAAAACTTGAAAAACCCGGAAACAGACACAAGGTTCAACTCGGCTTAACAACTTTTATTCGGTTTTTCCACTTTTCAGGAGCAGTAGTAGTAGTAGTAGTAGTAGTAGTAGTAGTAGCAGTAGCAGTAGCAGTAGCAGTAGTAGTAGCAGTAGCAGTCGCAGTAGCAGTCGCAGTAGTAGTAGTTGCAGCAGTAGTAGTAGCAGTAGCAGTCGCAGTAGCATTCGCAGTAGTAGTAGTTGCAGCAGCAGTAGTAGTAGTAGTAGCAGTAGCAGTAGCAGGTCAAAAACCTTTAAAGTTAACAAATAAATGAAATCATGAAATTACATTTTACATTTGTATTTTAACCAAATTGTATTTAAATCTATTTGCATTTTATTCAATCCATTTTAACAATATTCATTAACATAGATTATTTTTAATACAAATTTAAATGATTAGATTCAAATTCAATATTTTACTGTTTTTTAATCAATATTAAATGAATTAATACATAGCTTTTAATTGGTAAATACTATATCCTTTGTTTTAAATGAGTGCTCCTTTAATTAGGTTAAACTTACATTTATTCAACACAACTCCAAATTGTTGTTCAAATGTTCAAACAATGAATTGCCAATTAAATGAACTTGTTTAATTTAAATGTCTCGTATCAGAACTTAAATGTTTATTTACTGTTAAATAAAATGGACATGGCCTGATACAAAAGAGAGGAGAGATAAGAGGGGAGCAGAGGATCACAGAGGTTTTGTGAGTTTTTTGACTTGACACTGTTCAGTAGAAATCGATTACCAACCAAATAATCTAGTGAAGGTTTGGAGTTTGGTGTCCAAACCTCCTGGTCCTGGTCAAAGCCTCATCTTGTTAGATCCAGGGAACTCCAGGTGCCACTATATTGCACCAGTGGTAAAAACTGTGTAACTGTGTGTCATTAGGCCACACACTTGAACCATATTGCCTAGTGTCAGTGTGGTGTGTGTGCACTTGTGAGTATTGGTGTTGGTCATAGGGGCACAGACTGGACACCTGCCTGTCTAAGTCTGCTGTCAGTTGTGGCTACAGTCGCAGCTTATCACCACTGAGTACGGAGTGAATGAACAATAAGAATAATGCACCAAAATGTTCACATATTTCACTACAGTTTTATTTTTATCCACGGTGTTTCTTCATCCACTTCTAATATCAAGTCATATTGTCACTCAAACTAACTGCCTTAAACTGCTCTAATCATCTGTGCTCATCAGTTACCAACGAGTCAACACACATAATTATTGACTTTTCATAAAAATAAATTGCAAGAAGCCCGTCTGCACCCACAATTCAATTCTCTTTATGACGGTGTCAAAATCGGGCTCGCGGCTCCGACTAAACAGATGCCACATAAAACCCAACGCCAGAGAGGAAGACGTCATTTGAACCTTCGTCATATTATTTGGAGGATGTGTTTGTCAGTTTTGTCAATGGTGTTGTCAGGGTTGTGTGAGAGAAGCGTGCTCCAGGGATGATGCACGGTTCAAAACTACAAAGAAGAAACTACAAAATCTAACATGGTGCTCGAGCAAGCCTCAAGAAATTGGTAAAAAGCTGAAATATTGTTTGGAATAAGAAGCGTGGATTCACAAACAACTACAGGGCCACGAAAAGATGGGATTTGATTTCCAGTATGTATGTTATCTTTGAAAAGTAGGTTTGTGTTCAAAGTGTTGACCATAAACTAATGCAAAAATCCTATACATTTCAGTTTGTAATTGTCTAAACTAAGCTAACTGAAAGCACTGCTCTGTTAGAAGCTTCTCAGAAGTTCCTCAAGTTAAACTTAATCTGAGCTTTATGACTGAGTTTATGGACTTCTCTGTGTTTTTATAACTGATTGACTATTACAGACTTTTATAACTGAGTTGTATGTATTTATTCTGTATTTTTGTGTACATTTGAGTGTTTATAGATTGTATATATCCTCCACATGGTTCTAACACTGCCCTCTTGTGGAGTGTCTCAGGGCGTGTCCACAGGTGAGTCTCCACACCTTCTCTTCCAGGTGGCGCCGCCCTATTGGTGGTTTCTTGTATTTAACTCACATGGTTCACTCAGTATTCTGTTTGTCCCCTGAGGAAAGCCATAGGCTGAAATGCGGCGGGACTTTTAAACTTGTCCATTTTGTCTTGCCGTAAATTAATAAAGGCATTTTATTTTAACCGGTGAGTGCCTTGGATTTTTTGCATCTTTAAACTGATTTCAATTCCCCAAAGAGACCGCTGTGTTTTTTTTCTAGTGTATTATCCTCTGGAGGTCCAGGAAGCGCTCCTTTTGAAACTTTTTAATCTGAGCTTTATTTGAACACAGTCTAACCAGAGAAAAGTGACTTGGTTGGAATTACAGCAAGTGAGATGGTACTTGTACTGTTAAACAAGTCTCACACGTAAAATTACAAAATATCTCACAGTTTTTCAGTTTTTCACTCCTTTATAGTTGAAAATCAAACCCCTAAAACAGACCGTGAATACTTGCAATTATTACAAGCTCCTGAAAATGTGTCGTTTAAATCCGTTTTGTATTTTTTTATTGAATTTTCATACATGCCAATCAATACAGGCGCATGCACGTCCCCAGCATGAGTATTTCGTTCTGAGGACATTCTACTACCCAAATAATTCCAGCCTATGCGATTTGATCATTGGACCAGCTCAAATTGCAGCTTCGATGGTGATATATCGCGCAGAACTGCAATTCACAAATTCATTTTATGTCTCTGTATGTGAGAATGCACCTGCACAGACAGTATCGGCCAAATAGTATTGTCTTTTACACAACTTGCATCTCCCATCTCTGTGCCAACCTGCAGCCCTCACAGTCAAATTGCTGGTGCCGTGAAGTGAAAATGAAAATTGCCTTTTTGAAGCTGACTGTTTTACAAATTTGGCTGACCGTCGTGTCCATTTATATTACAAGGACTTTTTGAACATTGGCTTTGAATGGGAGGCTCGATCTCCATTGGAAAAATTGGAGAAATAATGAAATGTTAAAAGTCCTGAAATGAGTGGCACACGGGAGGTCACCAGAGAAGGATGGGAGGGGCTCTAGGTGCTGTAGCTTCTCAACATCACATCTCACAACCACTACTGATCTGTGAATTTATTTTTTTTGCTGCATTCTTTCTAAATGTATAAACAGTATGATAATTCAGATTCATTCAAGCTCAAATCATGTAGTACAGAAAAAGAGCAAAACGTTCCCCATTAGTACAAAGAAAAAATACCTACATAAATGTAAATGTAAATGTAAATGTACCCCCAAAAAGAATATTTACCCCCAAAAAATATTCTTCCATTTATCTTCATGTTTATCATGTACTGAATAACTATAGTAAAGTATAGTAATTATCATCAGTTACTCCACTTTTTTTTACTCTTACAGGCTTTTTTTAAGTATTTATTTTCATTTTGGTTGTTTTCAGGCTTGCATCTCCACAAACTTAGACTTATTTGGCCTGGAGTAGGGCGTCTCCTGTTTATTCCCATGAAAATTTTTATCTCTTTGGGTTTCTTGTGATATTTATTTGTATATTTATTTATTTATTTATTGCTATCTTATGGCTTTGTTTTAGCACTAATATGTTTTAATCTGTGTTTAATGAGTTTATTTTATTATTATATTATTATTGTTGCTTTTAGTTTGTATTTGTGCAGCACTTTGGAAACTGTTGTTTATGAAATGTGCTATAGAAATAAAGTGGACTGGATTGGATTTGGCTTATTGAAGTTCAAGCAGAATATTCCAAAATACGGCTTTAATCTTCTATTTTTGTGGAATCGTGCAGGTAACGTGCCACCTCCATCCTGCACCATTAAAGTAAATTAATTAATACATTTGCTATTGAGTCCTACATTAAAATTCCTCCTCCACAGGCGCTATTTCAATTTTGCAAACCATAGTAGCCCTTGCGTGACTTTGTAGCGCTTAAACTCAAGGACGTGCACTCAGGTCAGAGGATCACAGTTACTCGTCTCCTTCATCATCCCTCACTGTACTCGAACCAATCACCCGCCTCAGGTACACATCTATTTCCTCCATTCCACAGTCAGTTTTAGCTCTGTGGAGTGCGCGGCGTAACTAAGCATCTGATTTCCCCACAGAAGCCGCTGTCTGCCTGTTACTGCATCCTCTGGCACAAGCGCATTAACATTTCATCCTGATTGTCTCTGTCAAAGTCATTTATCATCATCGACTAGCAGAGCCTCCCCTGACTCTTCAAAAGCACCACCACTTTATAGGTTGGGTTTGTTGTTCCATGCTGCAGTGGTTATTATACAGTATAAAGCACAATGCATAAAAATAGAGATAAACGATCAGTTGCACGATATCTGAACCTTTTCAAGGGTATTGGCTCCTCCAGCTCAAGGCGATATTTGGTTTTGCTCAATATGATGCTTAGAATATACATACAAAGCGCTATGTTAACACTTTAATATGAAGAAACTGCAAAAACATGACTAAAGATTATACATTTATGGTACAAAATGGCTTGATGTAAGTTAGTATTAAATATAAATTACATCATTTGAGAAAAATACTCAAATTCAGCCTTGCATATTGGTTCAAGATATCAGTCATTAGCCCCTCGTATTCTAAACAATCAGTATCTCGACTTAGAAGATGAAGGTTAAGGATTCATGCGCGGCAATATGCTAAAAAATAGTCACAATTTTCATCCCCGTATTGGTTAGTCGGATTCAGAATAATGATTTCTAATGAAAAGTAAACAGTTACACCTTTTAATAATATAAACTCCATTCTCAGCATATGAAAGCTTCTCATTTCATTTCCTTTTAACGCTCAAAATGATCTAATTTAGTCCTCAAAGGTCTAAAGGTTGCACAACGGCTGTAGACCTGTCAATTAAATACTTTAAGCCGGTAATTGCAATCTTCAAAGAATTAGATCTCAATTTTGTCATTACCATTAATTGCTAAGAACGTACAACTATGATCCAGAAGAAGCAGAAAAAACGATCGGTTCCTCGTAAGCTCATAGAAATATAGAAAATATAAATGAAAAGTAAGGAAAACATTTTCATTTGACCTCTGTATTTGACCCATCCTTCAATACTGTCAGGAGAACTGGGACCCATCACTAGTCTTGATAGTTTCACAACAATTTCAAGACTGTTTGCTGAGTTCTTTTAAAATAATTCTATAAGATTTCAGCGCAGAACCTTGTGTTATGTTAAGATTTCAATGCAGACAATGCAAACCAATCTCACATCCGACAATCTCGCGGCCTTCGATCCCATTTGAATGCGCGGGGACAGAGGTTTTCTATTCAACGAGACTTACAAGAGTGATTTAACATAGGTAGAAAATAGTCTTGGCCATTTTCAAGCCACAACCCTCACATCCGTAAAGCAGCTATAGACGCAACCCAACCATAATGCTTCAGTATATCTATTAAACTTTATATGAACCGTGATGCTGAAAAACAAAACTTACATCTTTTCTGCAGATGCCATCTTTCTTTGTGGACAAAAATCACTGCAGTAACCATACACAAGTAACAGTATTATTGCTTGACTAAAAGTTCTCTGTGAGTAAGTCTAAAAGTTTTTACGTCGACAATATTAAATAATTTGTGTTTCTTGCAGCACTCTTCCAGTAACAATATTTTAGCCCGACTTTTAGTGCTTTTTTAAACTCTGGCTTCACTAATTACCAGGACGACTAGATTGCACTTTCACTTGAGCAATATTACGATGAAGTTACCCTTATACCTGAGAACGTTTGAGTAAGTATTGAAGTGTCTCCATGGTGATGAGTATTCGGCCCAGGTCGGAGAACATGCTCCAGCTGTCTCTTCTCTCCTCTCTCATCTCGCTGCTGCCCGCCAGGCTTCAGATTGACAACCAGATTATCTCCGGAGGGAAACGTGATTAATGTGTTTGTCTGTTTAATGTAAATCAATTTAATGGAACCGAAGACACCAAAGAGGAGCTAACAGAGCGTGGTGGCTTTAAAGCGTGCACGCTTTTCATGTTTTTCTAATTATTCCTTGGTTTGGAGGGATAGTACCATAATCGTAAGTAGTGATTAAGAATATTTATCACGCAGAAATGGAAAAAAAGTACAAAATAGGAAGTAGGAATGAGTTCTAAAAAGGTGTACCTCTACTTATGGATGCCATCAATGCCAAAAATTCAATCCAAATGTAGAAGTAACAGATTTTTTCCAATAGTTTAATAATAATTTAACAAAATAAAGGTACAGTTATGAATTTGTATTTGCTAAATCAGAACTATTGGGCAATTTAAACAAGTTTGGGCTCTTTTTAGCATCACAATTACGGCCCTATGCTAATCCTGATCTGTGAAGAGTCGCCCATATTCACTTTTGAGCAATAGAAATACTTGCAATGAATAAATGCTTAATGTTTAATGTCATACCTTTGGACATTCAAGGCAAAGCAATAACATGGAGACAAGTCGGCAAAAGTTGCACAGCGCATCTTTAACTATATGTTCCGAAAGTTGAGCAAAAGTCCAAATTTCCACCAACGAACCTCACATTTCAGACTTCCTCCTTTCTTTTCCATCTTTCTTTTGGCTTCTCCTCATTCTGTCTCTTTTTGACGGGTCCCTTGAGCACACCGGCCCCTCCCTCGCGCCCATCTCCAACCTTCTTTCATCCATATATAAACCCAAAATTCACCAAAAATCAACGCACAAAAGCAATCAGTAAAAAACCTCGGCTCTATAACAACAAAATGGGCGCCTTGATGACAGGGCGTTGGAGAAATAAGAGGATCAAGTTGCTCATCCGGTAACCTACACCATTTAGCAGTTGGTACGTTTTATTCCACCTACATGCAATTTTGAAGCGGAAAACAATCCAAAGCAGCTCTCCGGTGGGAGCAAGGATTAATGTCCCAGATCAGGCAGGATTAGATGGAATTCACTGCAGGAATTTAAGACCACAGTTAGGCACCTGGGCATATTTCGCAACATTAGCATTTTCCAATAAGTCTGTTTGATTGCATTTTTTCTTCTCAATTTTGAAATTTTAGATTAAAAAAAAGCAAAACCCTCCCACGCTACACAGAACTACACACAAAATTTAGGCGTAGACAAACTTTATTGATCCGCAAGGGAAACTGCAGCTCACACATCATGATATATTATTGAAAAAAAGGGGAAAACAAACATCAGTCTAAGTCAAATTTCTGCTGTTAATAACATTTTTGCTGGAGGGGAAAAATTGTATGGTAGCTAATAGGGATGGAACAAGGTCTCATGCTACAAGATATTGCAAGGTTGTGCACAAAAAAAAGTTTTTTAAGAAGCCATTTGATAAAAGGAGTTCTACAAGTTGCGAATCCCAAAATTGCCAATTGAACTGCACAATTTATTGCCATTCATGTCAAAAATCTTCTGTAGTTATACCAATTAGCAACTAAATAAGAAAGAGATCAGCTATATAGGGTATTATTTTTTGTTTAATATGTATTCAGTTGTAGCATATTGCATAGTCCTACTTTGGATTGGACATTATTGGTGAACGAGAAAAAATCTAGACTTCTATTTTTTGCAGTTCTCTCCCAGTAAAAATAATCAAATCATATTGTTTGGTTTTGTTTCATCCATTACACAGATAAAAAATGGCTATACAGCAATGTCGCCTTAAAGCTCCTATTTTTATCTTGTATCTTGTCAGTCCATTTTGTACTTTTTCATCATTGATTCTATTTTTTTTTTTTATGTTTTACGTAGACCCTATAGCTCCCTCCTACTACTGACTAACTAAAATATTACAGGAACTTCACTGCAGTTTTTAGATGCCTTATCCCATTTTCAAACCTCTCTACTCTGCAATTACAAAGCCTGAATTTAAATTGCTATGTTCAAGTTTCAAACGGCAGAAAAGGTCTCTGAATGCAAACGGTGTAATTGACTAAGAAGCTCAAGTTCAGCACGCAGACCCAATCCGCCGCAGAATCTGGTCTCATTGTTAAGAAAGGATTAGCGATGTTACCTTAAAACGCTATGGTAACTAAAGCTCCCAAAGTAGGATAATACTGTTGCGGGGTAATTAGTTAGATGGTCTCAGACAGTGGATTGCAAGCCTGGTTTTATCCTAGATTCTACCTTATTGCTTGAGCAACTTTTATGTAATTGCCAAAACCAATACTATTTAGACAAAATAGAGCCCTAAGAAGTATTCAATTAAAGGTTCCTGAACACGATTTCATGTATTTGAGGAAACTTTGCTTTGCCCCAGTACAGATATATTGAAAAAGAAGCTGTGTGCTATCTGCATCAAATTGCAAAGCGTTTTATTGTACGATAATCTGAAAAACATGCTCTGGTTGTAAAAGAAAAAACTCACTGCAGTGAATAATTGAAGTAAAAAAGTGGAGTAACTGATGATAATTACTATACTTTACTATAGTTATTTTTTAGTTACTTTTTTGGGGTAAATATTTATTTATATTTGTATTTACATTTTACATTTACATTTTACATTTACATTTACATTTATGTAGGTATTTTTTCTTTGTACTAATGGGGAACATTTTGCTATTTTTCTGTACTACATGATTTGAGCTGTAGATGCTTGAGTGAATCTGAATTACTGTTTGTACATTTAGAAAGCTTTAAGATTATTGTGTCAGTGTCAAAAATTTGCAAAATATCACTCTTCAGAATTTGTTTGTCTTGTGACACGCCTAACTGCACCACTACACATTTTTGGGAAAAATCAAGTATAGTATATTTAAATACACCTACAGACTTGTATAGTGATTACAGAATGATCGATCTCTGACGTTTTAAACTCTTAGGCTCTTCTCTTTCTCCTGGCTCCATTTCAACGTTTCAACTGTTCAACAGTTCCACCAAAATCCATTTCCCATTTGCATTTTTCTTCTACAAAGATAAGCCATCTGCAAAATGATGCCACAGAGATTCATCCTCTCGTGGCGTATTAACTTGCGAAATTAAAACCGACCGGCTGACAGGTTAGCAGACAATTTCTCAAGGCGCCCGCGGAGTGAGTTAACAAAAGACGTGACGCTAGCAGCCTCAGTGAAAGAGCGCTAATGATTCTAATGGAGCCCATGTTTTGACGGGCTGGAAGATAGAACAGCTTGGTTATGTGTCAAAATATATTCCTTCCGCAAATGTGTAATGGCTGAGGTTGGAGCAGAATGTAAAAGGGCGGCTTTGTCTAGGGTTAAATTGGGTTTATTTTATTATTCATAAATTGAGCCGAGAAGTCAAAATGCTAACAATGGCGGCCAGGACTTAGTTATAATTAGAAATGGACAAAAGCATTCCAGCGGCTTCACAGTGTTTTTGTGGGATTATTAATTTTCTATGTTGGTTGCATCATGGAATTTGGATTGTTTTTCTGCTGCCTACCAAGTTATTAGTGAGAGTACAACAATTTCTACTGTGCCGTACTGTTTAATACAATTTATGTACTATAACATTGGGTTTTTCTTGACTTTTATGAGCTTTATCTTTATTTATCTGATTGGGATAGAGCATGCAAATGAACAAACGTGACATAACATGAATATAAACTCACCGTTGTCTCAGTATCTCTATGTACCTATAAAGTTTTAGGTCATCAAGCATCTGAACTTTAAATTTTAACATTAAAAATACAACAAAAGTCTCTGCCCGTGTCTGGTTAACTTAGCTGATTTGCAAACCCCTTCCACCCTTAACAAAAGTGGTTGTCTTTCCTCATTACAACGCTCTGTTCTACCAGTCTTGTTCTACAGCCCCATTTTGAGATGAAAATGCACTAGTCTAGACACATTCTCCGGCGATGTTAAATTTACGGTGACTTCTGCTCTGCCCTTTGACTTCGTGCCAAAAAGCAAAGCTGTCAACTTAAGTGCTATCAACAGCGCCGTCTGTCCGAGGCCAAATCGCAACTTTAAAGACGAGTTTGTGCGTGTTTGTGTACTAGTTTAGAGGATTGGCGACTGAACAACTGACAGGGAGCTGGTAGTTAATCCCCTCATGCCAATGTGCAAAAACAAGCCACGAGCCAGTTGTGTTTGAGGGATGGTTTTCAATACGAACTCAGATTTAGAGACTTTAGAGAGCAGGGAATATGAATTTAGTCTTATTATGCAACTTAGAGGTGTATGAATGTGTATGGTGGGTGAATGTGGAGTCCATTAAGATATAAAAACATGAGTTAAGTCAATTTAAACACCATTTTGAATAGCAATTTTTCATGAATTCATATGTTTTCTCCATTGGGAAATTTGTCCACTGCAACTGACCCATCCTTCAATAACGCTGGGGCACCTCATCAGGGTCAGTGTGCACCCAGGGGCTCTTATCTTAGGCTTGGTCAGGGTTATACCTTAACTGCGGCATAGTTATAGCCTATTATCATAGCCTAACAATTAGGAATCATTGTGTTAATGGAGTCACCAAATTCCACCAAGGTACTACAGTCTTGTCTTGCAGTATTTTAGGTTTTAGTATTTGGATCTAGAATCAAAGGTAAGTCCCCGATGTTCGTTTTTTCCCATTCTTACAATACAGATCTACAACGATGATTAGAATGACAAAGATTTAATAATTTAGACCATTGGTGACCTATCTAAAAATGTTAATATTATTCCATTAATATTATCTTGCTAACTCAAAAAGCAAAAAAACATCACTTTTCAGGAAGAAGCAATTACAGCCTTCCTTTATTCTCCAGAGCGCTGCACACTTCTAAGCATCGCTGTCATCCGAGGACAAGAATTAATGGCCCCATTGTCTTACATGTGTCAAACGAATCCAAATGGACAGGATAATCTATCTACAACAGCGTATAATCTGAAAAGGGCTCTAAAAGTCCATTTCATCTGTACTATGATATTGCATTTTCAGTCAAAACAATTAGAGAAAAGCGTCGTATTGCGCTCCACATCTGTCCGACTGTGTTTAAGCAGGTCAGGGGAAAATGATCCCCGCAAAGCTCAGGTACTCAGGGAAATGACAGAGAAATTGCAGTCAGAGAACATTGGTTGGTATAAGCGCCCAAAGAAGAGACTTTCAAATCCAGCTCTAATGGCTGCTGTCACAAACACGCACACAAACTTCTGAGTCATAGTCCATGAATAAAATAAAGCCAGGGCAATTTGACTTTTGATTTCAGTGCTAAATATTCAGGAGGCAGCAAAAGTGGAGAATGTGAATAGTGGATTGATTTCGAGTTGACGTTGCGTTTTCAAATGTTTGTTAATTATGCAAAAAGGGGAAGCGAAACGATCCAGGTATTTTAACGTGAAGTGACATTTGAAAGACGGATTTCAACTCTTAGTTTAGCTTCAAAGTTTTTCAAAGCTGCACTGTGTAACTTTTCAGACGTGGGGACAGGCTCTACCTGTATTCAACACAATACCTTGAAAATGTGAATTCTTACTGTGAGTTTGCTCGCCTATGTGCAGATATGACTTGGACTAGTGCTTATCTGGACAAAGGCGATGACCCTCAATAAGAAAAATTACACAGAAAAAAAGTTATCATGATATTTGGTTTTAAGAAACTATATTGGCCTGAAGTAGGTCATTGTGAGTTTGAATATTGACTTAAAGGTTTGTATTCTTGCCTCTTCTCTTTTAATGTAATTATGAGATGATTATTTATGTTTGGATTAGTTTATGTCCTTCTTATTCTGTAAATCATTTTAATTACTTTGTGCACAAATTGTCCTATACAAATAACCCTGCCTTGCCTATTGGGTCCAAAGATAAGACTTTGAACAACCTTGATTAACTGCGCAATAAAGAAAGAGAGACTAAAGTTTTCCTTTAGCGTGAGATGCAAGTAGCTGCACCTCCTTCCATCCGTCTGAACACACTGGCTCTGCAGATTCTGGACACAGCACAGCTGAGCACGTCTTGCACTTTCTTGCATATCCGCCAACCTGGAAGGCTCCGAAGTTGTTGGTGCGTAAAATATTTTTATCTCACCTCGAAGCATTTGTCATAACCTCCACTGTACAGTCGAATATTCTCACGTTCAGAGCATTACCAGCTGTTTACTTTTCTTTTTTTTATAGCTTTGTCGTAAACTGTTGGCGGGAAAGTATCACCTTGTACTCACATAATAAGTAACTAACCCTAGTGCTGTTTTCTTTCAATATTTATTTTTTGTGACCAGAACCTAAATGTCCTATGTTAAGTAAAATCGACTCTTATGAGCTTTAAGTCATTTTAAAATGTTGTTACCTCATCAAAAACATGAGTTGTGTTTGTTTTACACATATTTGAGTGACCCTGTGTTATTAGTCTCTCTACATCCCCAAAGCTCAAAATGTTCTGTTCCATTTTGTAATGTCATGAAGAAGTTTCAAAACACAGTGAAGCACTTCCTGTGTTTTCTGTTTGAGAGAAGAGCTCAGCCTAAATATGCAGGGTGTGTGTGTTAAATGTGTGAATAAAACAAAGTCCACAAGTCCAGGTATATTTCTGATGATGACACAACATTATAACATGGATCAGAAAATAGTGTAATATGAGCCCTTTAACTCATAACATGGAAATCCAGAGACTGTCATAGTAAAATAAACTCTAGATGACCCTCTTACTACTGTGTATACAAGAGGAGTATTTGCATATTTACTTGGATGTGGGCTGCGACAACAACAGCACATCTAATCTGAGCCATGTTCCTCGGAGGATTGGATCTCGGGGGAAGGAGTAAAACCAGTGCGCTGTGAGACTTAGTGCTCATATTGTCTCTTCAGAAACCCATTATACTGTTTTAAAGGGCCCGTATTACATTATTTTCTGATATGTTATAATGTAGTTTCCTCATCAGAAATATACCTGAGTTCTTCTCTCAGACAGAAAACACGTTCCACCTTGTGACGTCATGTGATAATACAGGAAATGTTTCAACTCTATGCACCTTGACGAGAACCATTTGGATGATTCAAGCCCTGGAATTGCAAATCTCTAATGAACAAAAGGTAAAAGGAGCTGCTAACTACCACGACATGACATCACAAGGTAGAACAGAGCATTTTGAGCGTTGGAGATGTAGACAGACTAATAATGTAAGGTTCCTCAGACATGTGTGAGTGAAACAAAATGCAATCCAGGGTTAACAAGGTTCTAACATGGTTTAAAGTTCACAGGAGTCATTTTGCGTAATATTTAAAAGCAAATGTGACATGGTTGAACACCGCGCCTGCCATCTGAATTGCTTATCTCCATCTGAATGCTCTGTTTTCTTGCATCGTCGCTGGGGTAACAATCAAGAATGGTGTGTGCCAAACTCGTAATGGAACACATCTCGGCGCCGCGGCAGTGCAGCTGATTTCAACTTATTAGCCGAGCGAATGCAAGCTGCAGGGGCCACTTGCAGTCGGGGGCCACTTTTTTTCCACGTAGGAGAATGAGGTGACGAAAGACCAGGCAAATGGGAGCGAGATGGCAAGGCTTCAGAGAAAGAGCGTAGAAAAAGTGGGGCACGAGGTTGCATGGATTTGGGGTGCTGATGTAGGGGCCCCATGGGAACATATGGAGTGGGGGTTTGGGCTAGTGTCACGGCGACCACTAATAATCTCCAGAACTGTGAGATGAAAATGGTAAAGCTCAGAGGGGGGAGGGTAAGATTGGAAAAAATATAAGATGCTACACCCAGAGAAACCAAGTCATGAAAAGAATTGTAAATAATTCCACTGTTGCACATAAAAGACGTATCGAGACAAGGGAGACATCTTTTCAAATAATATCTTAGTTTCCCTTTGTGAATTTCTAAAGCTGTGTAAACAACATTGTGCCGCGTGTGGGTTCTAGTAATATGGGTTTGTACGTCGGCTGTGCTCGCAAATATCAGCCCCGTTCTCCTGTGTGAAGTGCATTATGCATGAATTCTACGCTTTGGAGTGTCAAGGGAAAATTGGCTACAGCGGTA